>CM024763.1:124246256-124314472 GCA_014218235.1 Colocasia esculenta | reverse complement strand
GAGGGACTATTGGGAGTCCCTTTGCGCGCGTTGGGCTGCTGGACCATGGCAGCAGCGGGTCACAAGCGGCAATACGCAACAGAGCAACTCAACGGAGAAGAATGTGCATACTAGTGGATCCGTATCTTATGCGACCCACAGGTCAAAAATTGGTAAGTATTTTATTGTCGATTCATATCATATGGATATTATTGTGAAACTAACTAATTTTGTTGAATTTTAAGCATCCCGACCTGGAGCGTGCCCCTACTTTCCGCGAGTTATTTGACCGGCTCATAAGCGGAGGGGAGGATGACTATGTTACGACAGTGCCCGCACGATTGCTGTAAGTCAAGCTTAAATTATGAATTCAATTATGATATTAAAGTAATTGTTTTCAATAATTGAATTTTAAATTATTTTACAGGAGACGTACGACAGGACGATGGCGGAGCGCTACACAGGAGGGCACTCCCAGCCAGATTTGGATGCGGACGCTTGGGTCGAGGCAGCGGGAGTGCCGAGGAAGGGTCGATGTACGCTTTGGGACAGCCTGGATACTCATCGAGTGTTGTCCTCATATGCCAGTTCGATCGCTCCTCGGCACACGCGAGTTCATCTTCTGCGCCGCCCGTCAGTGGGGAGAGGACATTAGAGGCATCATTCGGGAGGAGCTACGTACAGAGCTACAGACGCAGCGGGAAGAGCTACAGACGCAGCGGGTAGAGCTACAGACGAAGCGGGTAGAGCTACAGGCGCAGCAGGTAGAGATACAGACGCAGCGGGTACAACTACAGACGCAGTCAGCGATATGCTTCAGCAGTTCATCTCATAATGCAGGGAGTACGCCCCATACAGCCAGCAGCTCAGGTCAGTATTAGTATTAATTTCCTATACTTAGGATTATGTGAGCATTCAAATGACGGATCTAAAAAACACCCAAGTATATATAAAGGGTCAAAACACACAACCGGGATCAAAATCCCAAATAGGGATCGGATCGGCGTGACGTTTTCTCCGACACAACCGGGTGGGTTAAAGTGACGTGTGGGAACTGACGGAATCCAATTTGGATCTCCGGATTGGGTTGGGCATTCAAAGGACGGATCTAAAAAAACACCAAGTATAATAAAGTTAAAACACACAACCCGGGGGTCAAAATCCCAAATAGGGATCGGATCGACGTGCCGTTTTCTCCGACACGACCGGGTGGGTTAAAGTGACATGTAGAAACGGACAGAATCCAATTTGGATCCCGGATTGGGTTGGACATTCAAATGACGGATCTAAAAACACGGCCCAGCATATATAAATGGTAAAACACGCAAACCGGGTCCAAATCCCAAATAGGGATCGGATCGCGTGCCGTTTTCTCCGACACGACCGGGTGGGTTAAAGTGACAGTGTGGGAACTGACGGAATCCAATTTGGATCTCCGGATGGGTCGGGATTCAATTGACGGATCTAAAAAATACCCAAGTATAATATAAGATGTCAAAACACACAACCGGGGGTCCAAAATCCCAAATAGGGATCGGATCGGCGTGCCATTTTCTCGATACGACCGGGTGGGTTAAAGTGACGTGTAGAAACTGACGGAATCCAATTTGGATCTCCGGATTGGGTCGGGGTGTCAATGGACGGATCTAAAAAATACCAAGTATATATAAATGGTCAAAACACAACCGGGGGTCCAAAATCCCAATAGGGATCGGATCGGCGTGCCGTTTTCTTGACACGACCGGGTGGGTTAAAGTGACGTGTGGAAACTGACGGAATCCAATTTGGATCTCCGGATTGGGTTGGGCATTCAAATGACGGATCTAAAAAACACCCAAGTATATATAAAGGGTCAAAACACAACCCGAGGGTCCAAAATCCCAAATAGGGATCGGATCGGCGTGACGTTTTCTCCGACACGACCGGGTGGGTTAAAGTGACGTGTGGGAACTGACGGAATCCAATTTGGATCTCCGGATTGGGTTGGGCATTCAAAGGACGGATCTAAAAACACCCAAGTATATATAAAAGGTTAAAACACACAACCCGGGGGTCCAAAATCCCAAATAGGGATCGGATCGATGTGCCATTTTCTCTGACACGATCGGGTGGTTAAAGTGACGTGTGTAAACTGACAGAATCCATTTGGATCCCCGGATTGGGTTGGACATTCAAATGACGGATCTAGAAACAACGGCCAAGCATATATAAATGGTCAAAACACGCAACCCGGGGGTCCAAAATCCCAAATAGGATCGGATCGGCGTGCCGTTTTCTCCAACATGACCGGATGGGTTAAAGTGACGTGTGGGAACTGACGGAATCCAATTTGGATCTCCGGATTGGGTCGGGTGTTTAATTGACGGATCTAAAAAATACCAAGTATATATATAAAGGGTCAAAACACACAACCCGGAGGTCCAAAATCCCAAATAGGGATCGGATCGGCGTGCCGTTTTCTCCGACACGACCGGGTGGGTTAAAGTGACGTGTGGGAACTGACGGAATCCAATTTGGATCTCCGGATTGGGTTGAGTATTCAAATAACGGATCTAAAAAACACCCAAGTATATATAAAGGGTCAAAACACACAACCCGGGAGTCCAAAATCTCAAATAGGGATCCAATCGACATGCCGTTTTCTCCGACACGACCGGGTGGGTTAAAGTGACGTGTAGAAACTGACGGAATCCAATTTGGATCTCCGGATTGGGTTGGGCATTCAAAGGACGGATCTAAAAAACACCAAGTATATATAAAAGGTTAAAACACACAACCCGGGGGTCCAAAATCCCAAATAGGATCGGATCGACGTGTCGTTTTCTCCGACACGACCGGGGGGTTAAAGTGACGTGTAGAAACTGACGGAATCCAATTTGGATCTCCGGATTGGGTCGGGCGTTCAATTGACGGATCTAAAAAATACCCAAGTATATATATAAAGGGTCAAAACACACAACCCGAGGGTCAAAATCCAAACAGAGATCGGATCAGCGTGCCGTTTTCTCCGACACGACCGGGTGGGTTAAAGTGACGTGTAGAAACTGACGGAATCCAATTTGGATCTCCGGATTGGGTCGGGAGTTCAATTGACGGATCTAAAAAATACCCAAGTATATATATAAAGGGTCAAAACACAGAACCCGGGGGTCCAAAATCCCAAATAGGGATCGGATCGACGTGCCGTTTTCTCCGACACGACCGGGTGGGTTAAAGTGACGTGTGGGAACTGACGGAATCCAATTTGGATCTCCGGATTGAGTTGAGCATTCAAATGACGGATCTAAAAAACACCCAAGTATATATAAAGTGTCAAAACACACAACCCGGGGGTCCAAAATCCCAAATAGGGATCGGATCGGCGTGACGTTTTCTCCGACACGACCGGGTGGGTTAAAGTGACGTATGGAACTGACGGAATCCAATTTGGATCTCCGGATTGGGTTGGGCATTCAAAGGACGGATCTAAAAACACCCAAGTATATATAAAAGGTTAAAACACACACCCGGGGTCCAAAATCCCAAATAGGGATCGGATCGACGTGTCGTTTTCTCCGACAACGACCGGGTGGGTTAAAGTGACGTGTAGAAACTGACAGAATCCATTTGGATCTCCGGATTGGGTTGGACATTCAAATGACGGATCTAAAAACACGGCCAAGCATATATAAATGGTCAAAACACGCAACCCGGGGTCCAAAATCCCAAATAGGACGGATCGGCGTGCCGTTTTCTCCGACACGACCGGGTGGGTTAAAGTGACATGTGGGACTGACGGAATCCAATTGTATCTCGGATTGGGTCGTGCGTTCAATTGACGGATCTAAAAAATACCAAGTATATATATAAGGGTCAAAACACACAACCCGGGGTCCAAAATCCCAAATAGGGATCGATCGGCGTGCCATTTTCTCCGATACGACCGGGTGGGTTAAAGTGACGTGTAGAACTGACGGAATCCAATTTGGATCTCCGGATTGGGTCGGGTGTTCAATTGACGGATCTAAAAAATACCCAAGTATATATAAAGGGTCAAAACACACAACCCGGGGGTCCAAAATCCCAAATAGGGATCGGATCGGCGTGCCGTTTTCTCTGACACGACCGGGTGGGTTAAAGTGACGTGTGGGAACTGACGGAATCCAATTTGGATCTCCGGATTGGGTAGGGGTTCAATTGACGGATCTAAAAAATACCCAAGTATATATATAAAGGGTCAAAACACACCCCCGGGGGTCCAAAATCCAAATAGGGATCGGATCGGCGTGCCATTTTCTCCGATACGACGGGGGGTAAAGTGACATGTAGAAACTGACGGAATCCAATTTGGATCTCCGGATTGGGGGGTGTTCAATTGACGGATCTAAAAAATACCAAGTATATATATAAAGGGTCAAAACACACAACCCGGGGGTCCAAAATCCCAATAGGGATCGGATCGGCGTGCCGTTTTCTTGACACGAAGGGGGGGTTAAGTGACGTGTGGGAACTGACGGAATCCAATTTGGATCTCGGATTGGGTTGAGCAATCAAATGACGGATCTAAAAAACACCCAAGTTATATAAAGGGTCAAAACACACAACCCGAGGGTCCAAAATCCCAAATAGGGATCGGATCGGCGTGACGTTTTCTCCGACACGACCGGGTGGGTAAAGTGACGTGTGGGAACTGACGGAATCCAATTTGGATCTCCGGATTGGGTGGCATTAAAGGACGGATCTAAAAAACACCCAAGTATATATAAATTAAAACACACAACCGGGGGTCCAAAATCCCAAATAGGGATCGGATCGACGTGCCGTTTTCTCTGACACGATCGGGTGGGTTAAAGTGACGTAGAAACGACAGAATCCAATTTGGATCCCCGGATGGGTTGGACATTCAAATGACGGATCTAGAAACACGGCCAAGCATATATAAATGGTCAAAACACGCAACCCGGGGTCCAAAATCCCAAATATGGATCGGATCGGCGTGCCGTTTTCTCCAACACGACCGGGTGGGTTAAAGTGACGTGTGGGAACTGACGGAATCCAATTGGATTCCGGATTGGTCGGGCGTTTAATTGACGGATCTAAAAAATACCCAAGTATATATAAAGGGTCAAAACACACAACGGAGGTCCAAATCCAAATAGGGATCGGATCGGCGTGCCGTTTTCTCCGACACACCGGGTGGGTGTAAAGTGACGTGTGGGAACTGACGGAATCCAATTGGATCTCCGGATTGGGTTGAGTATTCAATAACGGATCTAAAAACACCCAAGTATATATAAGGGTCAAAACACACAACCGGGAGTCCAAAATCTCAAATAGGGATCCAATCGACATGCCGTTTTCTCCGACACGACGGGTGGGTTAAAGTGAAGTGTAGAAACTGACGGAATCCAATTTGAATCTCCGGATTGGGTGGGCATTCAAAGGACGGATCTAAAAAACACCAAGTATATATAAAAGGTTTAAAACACACAACCCGGGGGTCCAAAATCCCAAATAGGATCGGATCGACGTGTCGTTTTCTCCGACACGACGGGGGTGGGTTAAAGTGACGTGTAGAAACTGACGGAATCCAATTGGATCTCGGATTGGGTCGGGCGTTCAAGTGACGGATCTAAAAAATACCAAGTATTATATAAAGGTGTCAAAAACACAACGCGGGTCCAAAATCCCAACAGAGATCGGATCAGCGTGCGGTTTTCTCCGACACGACCGGGGGGTTAAAGGCGTGTACGAACTGACGGAATCCAATTTGGATCTCCGGATTGGGTCGGGAGTTCATTGACGGATCTAAAAAATACCCAATTATATTATAAAGGTCAAAACACAGAACCGGGGGTCCAAAATCCCAATAGGGATCGGATCGACGTGCGTTTTCTCCGACACGACCGGGTGGGTTAAAGTGACGTGTGGGAACTGACGGAATCCAATTTGGATCTCCGGATTGAGTTGAGCATTCAATGACGGATCTAAAAACACCCAAGTATATATAAAGTGTCAAAACACACAACCCGGGGGTCCAAAATCCCAAATAGGGATCGGATCGCGTGAGTTTCTCCGACACGACCGGGTGGGTTAAAGGACGTTGGGAACTGACGGAATCCAATTTGGATCTCCGGATTGGGTTGGGCATTCAAAGGACGGATCTAAAAACACCCAAGTATATATAAAAGGTTTAAAACACAAAACCGGGGGTCCAAAATCCCAAATAGGGATCGGATCGACGTGTCGTTTTCTCCGACACGACCGGGTGGGTTAAAGTGACGTGTAGAAACTGACAGAATCCAATTGGATCTCCGGATTGGTTGGACATTCAAATGACGGATCTAAAAAACACGGCCAAGCATATATATAATGGTCAAAACACGCAACCCGGGGTCCAAAATCCCAAATAGGGATCGGATCGGCGTGCCGTTTTCTCCGACACGACCGGGGGGTTAAAGTGACATGTGGGAACTGACGGAATCCATTTGTATCTCCGGATTGGGTCGTGCGTTCAATTGACGGATCTAAAAAATACCCAAGTATAGTATATAAAGGGTCAAAAACACAACCGGGGGTCAAAATCCCAAATAGGGATCGGATCGGCGTACCATTTTCTCCGATACGACCGGGTGGGTTAAAGTGACGTGTAGAAACTGACGGAATCCAATTTGGATCTCCGGATTGGTCGGGTGTTCAATTGACGGATCTAAAAAATACCCAAGTATATATATAAGGGTCAAAACACACAACCCGGGGGTCCAAAATCCCAAATAGGGATCGGATCGGCGTGCGCGTTTCTCTGACACGACCGGGTGGGTTAAAGTGACGTGTAGGAACTGACGGAATCCAATTGGATCTCCGGATTGGGTGAGCATTCAAATGACGGATCTAAAAAACATCCAAGTATATATAAAGGGTCAAAACACACAACCGGGGGTCCAAAATCCCAAATAGGGATCGGATCGACGTGCCGTTTTCTCCGACACGACTGGTGGGTTAAGTGACGTGTGGAAATGACGGAATCCAATTTGGATCTCCGGATTGGGTTGGGCATTCAAAACGGATCTAAAAACACCCCCAAGTATATATAAAAGGTTAAAACACACAACCCGGGAGTCCAAAATCCCAAATAGAGATCGGATCGACGTGCCGTTTTCTCCGACACGACCAGGTGGGTTAAAGTGACGTGTAGAAACTGATGGAATCCAATTGGATCCTCGGATTGGGTTGGGCATTCAAAGGACGGATCTAAAAACACCCAAGAAATGATGGATCTAAACTAGTATTGTATTAAGCTTGAGAAATAATCACATGTTTTAAATTTCATTTTTGAAATACTGTATGTCTTTTATTTATTATAATGTTTCTCATTTTAATTTGTTTTAATATTGGATCCAGCTCCAGACGATGACGAGGCGGCAGGGACACAGACGATCCAGCAGATCTATGTTGATTTTTGTATTCATTATGCTATATGATTTATATTTATTGTCTTTTATGATTTTATGTTGATTGTTAGTATTTGTTAAATTATGAATATTGTAGCATGTTTGACATTGTAGCAATGTATTTTTATTGTCTATTTTTTAAAAAAATATGTGTATTTTCCGACGGAATTTTCGACGGATAAGTATCCGTCGGAACGTATAAATTACCGACGGACAAAAGACCGTCGGTAATACCTTCGGAAAGTCCTGACGGATTGGCCGACGGATGTGTGTCCGTCGGAACTGATAAATCCGATGGCTAAATACCGCCGGCAATTCCGTCGGAAAACACTGACGGATTGGCCGACGAATAAGGATCCGTCGGAAAAGATAAATTACCGACGGCTAAAGATCGTCGGCAATTCGGTCGGAAAATACTAACGGCTTTACCGACGGATTAAATCTGTCGGAGGTTTCGACCGAATTCCAACGGAATTTTCATCCGTCGGAAAGTTCTGACCAAGTATTTCCGACGGAAAGTTTCCGACGAGCTTTGGACAGAAAGCGGTCGAAGGCTCCTTTTCCGACGGAATACCGACGGATTTCCGACGAATGCAGTCCGTCGGAAACAGCGCTTTTTCTTGTAGTGAAAGAATAACTAAATTGAGGCACTGATCATACAACTCTTGAAGTATGAAGTTAAAGATAATAAGTTGAGGATGTTTAGACAAATAAGTGTGCATGTTTCAGGGTGCATATAAGACAACATATCGCTTAGAATTTTTTCATATCGTCCCTCATCACTGGTAGGGGGCCAGGCCGGTCTACTTCACAATCACCCTCATTATTAACTAAACTATAAGAGAAATACTTAATGCATTTACCATGAAGAAGAATGAAGTGGAAGATCTTGAATTCTAACCTAAATTAGGATTTATAGGGAGGAGTCTAGGGGTGTCAACTGGGCCTGGCCGGCCCGGAGGCCCGAAGCCCGGCCCGTATCACACGGCCTGGGCCTATTTTTTTTATAAAAATTTAAATTTTAGCCCGACCCGGCCCGGCCGGAAAAAATCTGGGCCGTTCCGGGCTTTGCCTGGCCCGGCCCGGCCGGCCCGCGCCCATCGCTCCCCACCCCGCCTCGGCCTCCCCCCGCCCCTGCCCGCGCCCCCGCCTCGGCCTCACCCCCGCCTCGCACGCCGCGTGCCCCTGCCTCGCACGCCGCACGCCCCCGCCTCGGCCTCACCCCCGCCTCGCACGCCGCGCGCCCCTGCCTCGCACGCCGCGCGCGCCCCGCCTCGGCCTCCCCGCGCCCTTGGCCGCCTGCCTCGGCTCCCCGCGCCCCCCCCCCCCACCCCCCCCCCGCCTCCTTGCACAGCGCTCGCCCAGGCCGGGCCGGACCGGGCCTGGGCCGGGCCTTAAAATTGACCCCCGAGCTGGGCCATATTTCTGAAAACCGGGCTTTGCCCGGGCCTGGGCCGGCTACCTTGAGACCGGGCTGGGCCTGGGCCAGACCAGGCCCGGTCATTGACACCCTAGAGGAGTCTTCTGAAGAGGAAGAGTGTGCCTTAATGAGGATGAAGAGGATGACAAAGATGAGGTTGATATAGATATATATCAGCATCTGAAGAGAAATGAATAATGTTTGAAATTTTTGTAAAAGAAAAATTAATTATTTTTTTATTTTATAATGACTATGTAAATCTCAAAGACACTCAATTTAAATTTGTGGACTAATATGTAATTTTATTCTTCTTAATAAAGATAGTTTACAAAACACATAGTGGTAATGGGAGAGGAGAGGGCACTGGGGGGATCTACTTCCTCCGCAGTATCTGCTCTAGGCACAGATATATGACTCAAATCTTTACCAATATATATATATATGTATATAAATTATATAGCGGCTAACGTGATATATTTCTTATAGCGTATATAGGGGAATCGGCTCTACTTCCAGCATAGGTTGTCATTTCAATTTTATACGTAAATATTTGCTGATTAAGAGTAAATACTTATGATATTTAAATCTTACAAGGCCGAGTGACCTTATAGCACCTACACAGGGCATACCACTAACACTATCGCTACGGTCACCACTATCACAGCCCTTGCCACCATCGATTAGTACTATATTTTTTAATCTTTCTACACTTTTTTCTGTGGATGTTGGCATAGTAGTTTATAAATTATGAAAAATTGATTAACTAATATTATTCTACTTGCAACAGGTGCGCAGCAAGATGAGGTTGCCAGTCTCCATGAGGGCGATGAGGGGGAGGTCAGTCCCCCACTTTTGGCGTGCTGGATCTCAAAGGTAAACACAGTAATGGCTGAATTATTTTCATTATCACTCCATAAACTTTGTAATGCCAACCATTTTAACATTTATAATTGAAAAAAAATAGATCTCGGCGGGGATTCCCATTATGTTACGGCTCTCCTTCAGCCACATGTTCTTAGGCCAGTAAACTTCGCTCGACAATTTTTTATGGGCATTCAAGATTCATCGCTCGACAAGTTCACGGTATATAATTTTAGAGAATAACTTAGTGTAAATCATTGATTTGTAACAAGTGTTGCAAATTCAATCGGCGTTTGCCACCTCATGACATGGGGTATTATAATAATACCCCATGTCATAGTTATTTAACCCTAAGGGGTAGGTGGCAACCCCTATTGAGTTTGCAACAAGACTTTTTCATATAATTTAACCTTTTTAAATCATGTCTTCTCATCTCTTTCTTTCACTATACTAACTTATGTAATTTAATTACCTTACATCATTAGTATGAGTTCATTAGAGAAGGGGATGTCCCACGAGCTCGATCTGCCTAGGAGGTTGTTGCCTAGGTAAACTATAGAAACATTGTGGAAGGCTCGAGATAGGGCAATGAGACTTTCTAGCAACGAGGATCAAAATCTATGGAAGGAGCACAGCCCACCTTCGATGAGGAGGGAATATTGGGAGCTCTTTTGTGATAGATGGGCTGATCCCTAATTGCTAGAAAAGTCTCAGAAAGCCAAAGCTAACAGGGCCACACAATCGGAAAAAAAGTCTACATACAAGTGGATCCTTGTCTTATGCAAGGTTCGTCGTACCGCTCAGATCGGTCGTGCCGCATTCTCCGTGAGAAGGTACGGTACGGTACCGTACTGTACCGCTGAGGTACGGTGGGAAAATGATTGTTTGATTTTTTTTTAAGTTTTGTGACTGGTTAATATTTAAAATGAGCAAACTTCAAAAGAAATGAGTAAAACATAAGAACATGACATAAAGAGGTTGAAAAATATAAATAAATTTATTTAGTCATTTAAGTCAACCCACCACAACCATTTAATATTCATCTAACATATATACAATATTCATACCAAAATCATGACATAGTCATTTAGTGTTCATCTAATATTAAGGATATAATCATGAACTCTTACAAGCCAAATACAATACTCATATCGTCGTCCTTACATTCATCATTTTTCTTTGAAAGGTTCAGCCTTCTTTTCTAACTCTTCTCTTGGCCATATGCTTGAAAAATTATAAATTAATATCATATTTCTTAACATGTAACTAAGAACATTTAACAAGTTCTTACCAAATCTCCTCATCATGTTGAGCATGTATGTCCACAAACCCTCGTAGTAGGGGGTATAACTTCCATCTCCGAACAACCTCACATTATAAGAGCTCTCTAAAAAGCGCAAATAATCAGCATAAGGCATGTAATTTTGATATAGGTCTTCGTGCATACGCTGATATTCTAAATATTGACGTGTTCCTTGGCGTATTATTGGAGGCCCTGGTGGTGGAACGATTGGAATTTGCATGTAAGAACCATCATCACCATATTGGTATCTAGGGGCATAAGCCACCATACCCATGATGGTCCATATGGATCCAACTGTTATGTCCTGAAAAGAAACTGTGACCCTCACTAGTAGCCTCAGATGTTGTGTCGTCATGTGGTGTTTAATCTCTCAAAATTAGATACAATCCCTGATAGCTGCTACTGCTACAGGACCTATGTGTCGCCCTTTCTCATCTGCTTGAAACCTTCTTGTTGTGCTTAGTGGAGCACCGTGATCTCGGCCATCCTGGGTAGCATGCGTGAACTCAGACTCCAATGAAAAGCATGCTCCCACCACCACCACTGCCACTTGTACAAGGATGGAAGAATGATTTGAGGAGTCATTTCCCGTACTCTGTCTATGAGATGGCTCAGATGGTAAAGGAGTTACATGAATCATCCACTATTGTGGCATCTGCAATGTCAAGGGGATCTTCCCTTGCGTGCTTTTCTTTTTCTTGGAACTAAAAATCTTCGTTGTCCATCCATATTTTGGTCCTCCTTGTGAAGTATCCTTTTTCCTTCTTTTTGAACTGCTTGGCCAAACAACAGATGCCTGCGAGAGTAGTATATCATTATAAGTAACATAAACAAATAAAATATATGAGGTATATAATTAATCTATATCACCTGAGTCTGAGATGAACCATGACAGTGTGTAGAAGATGACTTAGACAAAGATGGAGGTCGAGGAGGGGGACCCCTAGTCCGAGAAGAAGGGGGAGCTGCTGACTGAGACTGGGGGGGAGCTCTAATCTAAATCAACATATCTAGATCTACTGTGTCCATCTCGTAGAAAGTCCGGATAGTAGGCTCTCTGTCAGCTCTGGTAAGACTGCCTACTTGGATGTCATCGTCTAAGTCAACTTCAGAATCTGAATGTGAGTTTGTGTCACAGGTGTATCTTCGGAAAACCTGGCATCTCCACCTACCTGCATCCTCTCATAATAAAAACCAAGAATGTGTTCGGCCGGGGTTGATCATCCGGATCGTCGGCCTCCTCATCAAGCTCCATCTCCCCGTTCTGTAGTAGACCCAGAAACCCATGACACCATCGGGTCTTCATCATCCCTAAGATAAGACATGTCTGTCAGATCATAGTCTCCGTCCCCTTTTTGGCATCCATTTGCACATGCTTCAATTTAAGCCTCATATATAGTGAACATGCATCAAGTTGTCTAATCTTCTATAGCTTAATCGGTTCCTCACATTTGTGTGAATTAGAGCAAAGGTACTTCAATTTCTCTCACAACCACTAGAAGATGAAGTTTGTGATAAAACTCTAATTGCAATTTCTCTAAGTGTGGTGAACTTCTTCCATAACTAAGCCACCACTCTCCTGCCACAAGAAAACAGTATTTTACTTACAAGATGTTCATTCGTATACATTTTTTGCCTATCTAAATAAAATGTATATACCTGGGTTAAGCTTTTGTCGGGATGCAATCACTGAAGGGTCACCAAAGGATCCAATTCCTTTGCGGAAATATTTTACTGCATCCAAGAAGGCAATGTAAAAGTATAAGTGACATATTAACAATAGTTTGTAGAGTAACAGTGAACTTTGTACCTCATTAAGGACAACTACAGCTTTCTCATTATTTCGTGACATCCTATCCACCATCGATATTACTGCACCTAATAAATCATCTCGATATGCAAGCTTATCCTCGTGTTGGAATCCAGAGATGTAGATAATATGCTGCAAATGAGTATGATGAATATGTGTTAGTACATATATTGTAGTATATTTGGACTGGTTGATTATTTACCTGCACCCTTACCTTCTGCTAGGTGTTTCTTTAAACGGAGACACCTCCCCATGGAACTCCATATTACAGTAATTGCATTAAAATCAATGTCTTTTCCCCTCAAGCATTCTACAATGTTGTCAACCAATATCATCCACATCCGTCCTCGCGGAGGCATCCTTAAGGTTATACCTGTCACATAAGACAATATCATTAATATGTATTAAGAAGTTGGCATAAATATTAACATTAAAAAATAAAAAAACATGACATTTTATTAACAACTGTCACATACAACAATAAAGTAAAGCAATCAACCATGTTGCCCAGTCCCCTCTGTCTCCCCCCCCCCTCCGATCAGCTCATAATGATCCGAAGGAACAATAAAATCATGTTTCAAAAGGCGATAACATGATAATAGCAAAAGTCAACATCTGCAGGCGGGCCGGAGTCATAGCACGGGTCGGACAACATGCCGCATGTGACGTCGGACTCATCGTACCGCAAAATAGCCATTATTGTGGTGACGAGAGACTGGGATACCATTCTCTGCCGGTCCACGTCCAATAATGTGGCTAAGTCGGGCTCGACCACGGGGTCCGCTCTGCATACCACATTACTGCGATGTCTTGCAAGGCAGTCAAGATCACGACGTCGACGAGCCGACGCTTGCATGCGGGCATGTTCCACCAGAAAGGTGCGTCTGGGTATACTATGTCGGACACCATGAAGTTGGGCTGCAAGAAGGACGTGCATGGGTGGACCAATACCCATGCGCCCTTGTCTACCGCGGACGCGGACGCCCCCGCGTGCGCGATGTGCATGGCCGTGGCCGCAGATGCCTCCGCCTCCGCCTCGTCCACGTGCAGCGCCTCCACCACGCCCGCGAACTACCTGCATGCAAGGCGTGGCGAAGAAACGTCATCCGGACGTGGCGAAGGAGAGGCGTGCAGTGCTATGACGTAGTCCCTCGCGGTCATTAGTCGCCGAAATCCAACTGGTGCCAACAAAACTCTTGCGTGGGTGACGGGTTGCTTCTAACCACACTATCCCCATCATCGTCCGTGGGTTCAAAATCGTCTTCATCCATTGTAGCAAGTTCTTACGCATGGAGATCATCCGACGACATCCTACAGATAGGAATGTTGATGCTCTAATAACAATATTCATTCTCGATCAGAGTGTCTACCTTGTCGTTGCAGAAAACTAGTAGGATCGAGAAGAAGGCTGTAAGAGTCTTCTTTGTTGTTTCCTCGCTCCAAATACCTTCGAGATCCGATGGTGGTCCCGTGTAAGAAGTCCAACCGAGAGAGAGAGAGAGGCGTTAGATAACTTAGATTAGAATTACTGACACGTATAGTCATCTTTTTTCTCTTACATGCACTTGTAACTGGTGTTGTCTCCTTGAAGCTACTGTAATTGGAAGGAATCTTCTCGACTGATATGAGACGATATCGTTTGGAAATGTGGTTGAGGCTGATTTTAGCCCCGACAAATTTTTGACAACACCAATGCAACACCAAACGTTCTCGGCCATTATTGGCTTCCGTGCGTCTAGATTTTTGAAAAGAAGAGAGAGATAGAGAGAAAGATTTTTTTCTTTGTACTGTGGCGGAAGCGGGTCGATGGCCTTTGTCAATTTTTGGCACATAGACGACCAGTCGAAGACGCCTTGTGTCTTACCCGCGAACGAGGCGAGACATTTTTTAAAGTTTTTTTTTTCATTTTGCCCTGTTCGCCCACCAGCATGGGCGATGAGGAGAGCTGTGGCGAGAAAGTCGGACGAGCGACAAGGCTCTGTCCGAAATCACTTTTTTGCAATTTTAATTTTTTGCAAAGCCGATCCAAACACTGCCTAATCTTAGCTTCTTTTTTTTCCTTTTGTTGTCGCCACGGCTTATTAGATTTGGCTTCGGACCCTGTCTAAGGTTATTGAGCTGGGCCTACCACCACGTATGAGTAAACGTTTAGTTTCCATCTCTTGGTTCCATTTTTAAACCATATTGCGGTGACAACAAAGATTTTTGTTGGAAAACCCAAATATTATCTAATTGAACTACTGGTCGATTAATATTATGGGCATTGATCACTCTATCAATGTCACACCGACATGAACAAATAGAGAAAACAGTCACAGTCGAAGTGGTTCCAAATCATTTAATGCATTATCTTTGGATTAGGAAACGAAACCACCTTTAATATTGTTCTGATGATAAAGCCAAGTCTAGGGTATATTAAATACTAATAAAAATGCAATAATCGATGCATCTTCTGAGATGCACATCAAGAACAAACAACATAGAAAATGGGAATCCCATGTTACTGTTTATTTAAATCTGCACTGGTGTATGCATATATGTACTTGAGTAAATTAGATATTGCATAGTTAAAGAATAAATTAACTTGAGGGACGACATGATATTTTTTTTATTACTTTAGCTCCTTTTGTATTATTATTTTATGTTGTGCTCGGGGAATATCTCACACTTCCTCAGCTTTTGAAAGGTCCTGTGCCATAGATCTTTCCCATCCATAGAGACCAGATGTATAATTTCTAACATTTGTAATAATGTATGTCGAAATTGCTCCATTCACTTAAAAGGATCCATCCAAAACTTGACATCCGGCCACCATGCTTCTACCAAATTGATGCCTTCATGATTCTTTCCTACCTTCTCCAAGAAATTAAGGGAGTTTGGGAACTACCCATTTCAGCTTTAGTTGTCATTTGGTCACTAATAATAATAGCTTTACTAACTTCATAACTCCTTGCACCTTTCGCGTTCAAATTGACATTCGAACCTTCTCTTGTTAGTATTCTCTGGTAATAGCTCAGTTCCTTCTTGTATCTTTTTCTCTTATTAGTTTTCTTTGATCTGAGAAAATAGAACTTATGACGACCTAGTCGTAAAATATTTGAGAAGGAGATCAAATAATTTGGATATGTCCTCAAAAGATTGGGCCGACTGATTTCTTAATAATGTGTGGAAATTTTAGGAGTAAAACGAAAAGTTGTGTATTAAACAAGTGCACAAAACCAATCCACTATAGAACTCCTACATAGTTGGCATATACCTTAACTATCAACCAAGAAACACCGTGTAAGAGAGATGGGACTTGAGACACTTGATATGCATGAACTGCAATATTTCTTAATGAAAAGGGGATGTGCTCCCACAAGAAGGAAAGGGACAGGGGAGGGGATTTTGTAGATTGGGAGTGCAATGGAGAGAGATATGCTCACAGCACTATAAGAGAAGTAGGATTTGTCAGCGACTTTATATCAGCGGCTAAAAAAAATTGTTATCCGAGGCCGTTGACATAAGTTAATATATGTCAACGGCTACTCGTGGCCGACATATGTCAAGAGTTATTGATAGTCATTGACGTAAGTTTCACATATGTCAACAACTACCCATAGCCATTGACATAAGCGAATATATGTAAACGGCTCCATTTAGCCGTGACATATACTAAACATATGTCAACGGTTCTAGTAGCCGTTGACATACTGATGAAAAAAATGGCTACTAAAGTCATTGACATTTCTCACATATGTCAACGGATATTAGTCATTGACATATGATTCGTATGTCATCGGTTATAAATAGCCGCTGACAAACATAAGTTGAGGACTAATTTGTCAACAACTTTGTCAACGGCTATAAGCCGCTGATATATGTGCATTTTCTTGTAGTGCAAGAGCTCACATAGGATTATTTCACTGATGCATATGCAGGTTATAGTTATATATAAGAAATGCGTCTCACTTCTTAATTCTGATTTCATAGATAATGTGGGATCTAAACTTTGATCATTTTCCGAATGGTGATCTCACATCTATGATTATGACATTTTTTTTAACCTTAAAGTGCATGTCCATGAACTGCCATCCTATGCTGAAAAAGCATCACATCTTTAGAAACTCCCCTATAGACTTAGGTTCTACGATCAATATAAGGGTCATTTGTTCCAACATAAAATCTCATGTAAGAAAATATTTTCAAGAAAATTTTTATATAATGACTTATTTGGTATCCTTGAAATGTTTATCTATGAAATTTTTTTTATCTAAAATTCATAGATTTTGACATCTTTTATGACTGACGGCCGATGGCGGTAGGCACCCAGATGATCAACGTCCAGAGCCCTACGACTAGTGATGACGTCTGACAACGACCGATGCTTGGTGCCCAGCAATTACTCACTCGTGACGATCACTCAGAACATACTTTATATTTTTTTAAAATATTTTATTAAAAAACAAATATCGAAAAAACTTTTTAGAAATTTTATTTTTGTGGGTATCAAATGAGCAATCTATTTTTTTATTTTTTTATAAATGTTTTTTTTCTTAAAAAATATTTTTCTATGAATATATTTTACAACCAATCAAATGAATCCTAAGTGTAAAAACCCGTCATATGTACTCGAAAGGTTTCATATTTCTATAGGAAGATTGTTAAGGATACATTGTCGTCTATATGTCAACCTCTCCAATGAAGTATAACAAACTATTAAACAATGAAGATTTATTTGATTTTATGGGACATTTCGTTGAAGAACCTTTCTACAAAGAGCTCCACATAATTAAAATTGGGTCCTTATTTATAGATCATTTTGCAATAATATTGAAATTTATTCATGAGTTCACTAAATCATGGTTAACTAGACATGTGATAAGATATGACCTTAAATGGCATTTTTACAACATTTGAAATTTAAAGGTGATACTTTTAACAAGATTTTAGCAAGGATGACAGATATACAATATCTATTGCAAGAATAATTTACATGAAGAAATCTCTTCGAAATTTATGGCATCCTTGCCTAACAGTTGGTTGGCTGATTTGCATTATGTTGGGAATTATGAAGCTAAAAAAAGATTAAAATAACTCATTTTCGGAGATAACTATCCGAAAGAACAGTGCTCGCCAAATGCCCACGACAGATATAGTCATTTAATGTCGTTCGTCTAACTTTTTGTCCACCTATTGTTTCAGATGCTGGATCCATTTTTAAAAACTTGCACATGCAAACCCACCCGAATCTTGTGTGTTGCACCCACCTGCCAATTTCGAAGAAAACATACATATATATATAGTGTCACCAAGAGAGAAAAAAAATGTGGGATAGGTTTATATAGATTATCCCATGCTTGAATACTGACCTCGAATTCCAGATGCTTCAAATCTAAGCATAATAATTGTTTGACGTGCATAACTTCAGTTGTGCAACAAATATAAAGTGTTTTGTCTCTCTTTTTATGTGATTGCTCCAGGGTTGACAGCGGCACCGACGTACTGCATCGTGCCTGGGCCCAGGCACGATCGTAAGAACTCAAGCACGGTGGGGTCACCCCTGGGGGATGACAAGTGGCGGGTCGGTACGGTCCGAGCCGAGCCGAATCCGTAATGGATCCAACCGAACCCATAGCACAGATAAGATTTTTCTTCTTCCTCTTTTCCTCCTCTATTCTCCCCCTTACTATTTTCATTAGCTTTTTTTTCAAATTAGGATCTAAATAGTGTATCTTCTTCCTTCTAAACTTAGGATTCAAGATTTTTTTAAGGTTAGACTCCCTCTTCAAGATATATATCATATCCTACATCTAGTCAGATTTTTTTTCATTTTATTTATATTTAAAAGCAAGATTCAAGTAGAAAACTTCAATATAAATGTTTAGTAGTTATTTGCAAGAAGAAAATACATAGATCCATACCATTTTATGGATGATTTCCATAATCGATCGACTGTTTTCCACCTATCGATTGATTGTTCTTCAAAAGTTAATACTCAAAATTTAGAATTGAAGTTCAATCAACTGACCTTTAGAGTTCGGATCGGTTGACCGATATTTAGATCTTCCAAAAACCAGTCACTCTGGGAAGTTTGGTCGATTGATAATTAGAGTTCGGTTAACCAATCTTCATATCTTGAAAAACTAGTCCCTCTGTAAAGTTAAGTCAATCAAAAATCAGCATTCGGTCGACCGATTTTGATGGTTTGCTACTTGTTAATGTTTGTTAATGCATGTTAACGCGTTGGGCATGTGTGATTGCTATAACATTATAGATGCCTCCCACGGCGAAAGAGTGAAGATATTGAGTGTAGCATAGAAATGCTTCAAGGGAACATGCATTGGTTCAATGTAATTATTGTTCTTTGCAGTTCCATGGAGAAGGTGTCTCTCATTTAAAGAAACACTTGGCGGGCGGCAAGGGTGCAAGATACAGTGAACTTATTGGTTGTTCGAGTGTGTCGTATGATGTCATAATTGCGATGGCACAACATTTGAGATAGGTTAGGGTAGAGAAGAGGATGAAGACACAAGTTATATTAGAAGATGACGAAGGAGGATCATCTGATGAACAACAGCTCTCATCCCAGAACCCTAGTGTCCATATTGTCAAACTTCAAGATCCATTTGAGAAAGATTTTAGTGGGCTCTACGCGAGAGTAGGACCGAGGCATGGGTTAGGGGTGACCTAGAAACATCTGTTCGCGATGAAGGAGTCTCATCCTCACAACCTTTAGGTTCGCAAGGCCTTCATCGCTATTTCACTTATGCTCCTTGCCAATCAATCTCTTCCCCACCCTAAAGGAAGAGCAACATTTGTTTAAATGTGCAAGACATTAACCTCTATGCCTTTCAGAGGGAGCATAGAAAGTAGACCCGCATTGAAGACTCTCTACAGAGTAAAGGGCCAAGATGGCAATTGGGCAGGGCTATTATCTTACCAAATTTTGGCATCACTCATGATTAGTTTTTAATGCAGCAAATAATATATACTACTAGTCAATGGTGCAAAAGATCTAGAATCTTGGAAAGCATCTACATCCTCCTATAGTGAAAGAGCTTACTGGTGCTTGCCTAAAGGCAGAGGTGAAGAATTGAAAACTTATATTGCCTCTTTCAAGAGAAGATGGCAAAAGTATGGCATTACCCCTATGTGTGATGGATGGTCGGGCACCACAGAAAGTAGCCTCATAAACTTTCTAGTGTACTACGATTGATAAGTCTTCTATCACAAGTCCGTACGGATGCTTCTGGCCATATTCATAGTCATCACTACATTGCAGTTAATGGAGCAGATGCTGGCAAAGATTGATGATGAGTACATTGTACAAGTGGTGATGGATAATGAGTCAAACTATAAGAAGGAATGAGAAGAATGATGAAAGCACATCCTTAAATTTTTTATACCCTTGTACAACACATTGTGTGAACTTAATGTTGAAAAAGATTGGTCAACTTCACCAAGTAAATTTCATTGTCATCATTGTTTCTAATATTACATGTAAATTTCTTGCAGCTTCAATGATAATGACAAAATAATGTGGTATGAATATGCAAGTTAAGTAGGTCGTTAAGGCAGCACAGAACATTACACGATATATCTAAATTAATCACAGCTTTGTGCTATGATGAATGAGAGATTTATATGGTGGTGAGATATTGAGGCTAGCTATTACACATTTTACGACAAATTATATTACCTTGGATAGCCTCTTGAAGCATAGAGATGGATTGAAATAGATGTTCAGAAGTGATTAGTGACTATCCTCACATTTTGCGACTTCACACGATCGTGAGGGGGCAAAGGACTTGGTGAATAGCTCCAAATTTTGGTCGAGGGTCAGCAAGATTATGTTGATGATTGAGCCTCCTTATGAGGTATTGAGACTTGTGGATAGTGATAGAACACCAATGATGGGGTTGGTGTAGCCAAACTAGAGGCTGCCAAGAACATATATTTATGCATCATCCAGTATGCCCTATGTTCATAGAGATTGTCGAGGATAGATGGGATCGCCAAATGAGTAAAGACTTGCTTATGGCAAGTACATGAATATCAACGTATGTCTATAATCTTCTACAAGTTGACTTAAACTGACATTCATCATCCTAATTTGCAGCATATTATCTCCATCCTGGATTCTAATACGAGCATGAGCTTGCTTATCAAGATGATTTGTTGGGTGCTGTGACTTTGGTGGTAGATAAGATGTCATAGACTCATGAGAAAGCTACAACTGCCTTTAATGAGGTACATATTTCATCAGTACTCTGCAAAGTCAAGAACCTTTCATGTGAAACATGTCATTCATAGTCTTACATCCTCTTTTGCAATGCAATTAAAATATTTTCACGAAGGAATTGGTTCCTTTGGTGATGCTTCAGAGGATTGCATCTCGACAAAGGCTTGACCTAGATATATACAATTCACATATGAAATTCGAAAAATGTATAACGACGAACATGTTGTAACTAATAATACTTGTACTTTCTTATGGCAGGAGAGTGATGACATAGTTATGGGAGAAGTGCACCGACACTTAGAGATATTGCAATTAAAGTTTTATCAAAGACTTCATCTTTCAGTGATTGTGAAAGAAATTGGAGTACGTTTGCTCTAATTCATACCAAGTTGAGGAACTGATTGAGTCACTGAATGTTAGATAACTTGGTGTGTGTACTATAATATGAGGCTCAGGTTGAAACAAGTGTAGTTGGATGCTAAAAAAGGGAGGGAGACTATAATCCACATACACGTCTTACCTCAGGGATGATGAAGATTCAATAGTGTCATAGGTTTCTAGGTCCACTACTGAACGGGGGTGGAGTTTGTTGAGGAGGTTTGTTGGTTCTCATGTGGGAGAATGTTGGGTTTACATGAGAATGTTAAGTTGACATGATGGTATGTTTGTTTTTGATGATGAGATTTCATGAACAATACAAATTGATGTTTGTGTATATGTGAAACATAATGAGAATGCTAAGTCAAGCAAATGTTAATCAAGAAAAGCAATGCTAATCAAGAAAAACATGTTTAATTTGTTCATTATATCTCACTAATAATGTTCTTAAATGTAGGTGAGATTACATGCAAGACAAAGCCCAAAACCCAAGTGCAAAAGAACAAGACAAGCTGCTGGAATAGTGTGCTGTCAACAGATGAATAGTGCCCTGTCGACAGCAAAACTGCCATGTCGACAGATACACACAGAAATCTGTTTCCAGAAAGCCCAGTCTTTTGGATCTTGCAACACTGTCTGTTCCTGACAGTAGCAAGTCGGATGTCGGCAGACGGATTTTTTGGGAAGATCTAATGGCCGGGATATGATCTTATCTTTGGTGTTTCCTTTTAGTACGACTCTCTATGCTTGGACACCACTATATATGGATCATATGAGGCTATTTTCGCAGCAAGAAGCCACCATACCAACACCCTAAGCAAGGTCAAGAAGAAGGCTTCTTCCTGCTGCTCTGCTTCAACTCTCTGTTCTGCTCAAGGAAGATCCATCTCACGAGAGGAGTTGAAGTCAGTTTGTCCACGAATCAAGCTTCGTCTACATCGTCTGATCATCATCAACACAAGCTTGGAGTTCTTCGGGACTACCACACGAAGAGTCTTCATCTCCGGATTTGTTCTACAACTCAGAACTCTTCTTTCTTTCTACCTTCATATATCTGTGTGTGTGTGTACTGATTGGAGGTCGTACGTGGTGTTTGTAGAAGTGTGTGTGGTTTGTGATCTGTACAAGGGTTGTGTACAGATCATAGTGTGTGTGTCTTGTCAGATCAAGGCTAGAGGATCTGATCTGTTTGTGAACCTGATCTAGTGTGTGTGTGTTGTGTGTGGTTGAGCCGTTGTGCTCGTGTGTGTGTGTTGTACTCAATTGTTGAGTAGCGTGTCCTCACTGGTGGGGGGTGGACGTAGGAGTCACGTGGTGTGATCTCCGAACCACCTAAAAAATCCCTTGTGCACTGTGATTTGATTTGTGGTTTGCATTGTGTTGCGCTAGATGCATGCATAGGGATTCGTCAACACGCTACTTGATTGATTTATTCACACACGTTGAATCATATCAAAGAGGTTTTGATTGAGTAGATCTTTTAATCCGAAGTAATTTTTAAATTGCTTAGTTTCCGCTGCAAATCTACTCAACCCTCCTTCTAGCTTTGCCATTACCGAATATCTGATCCTAACAAGGTTGACAATCTAGGAGATCGACCCCGGCCAAACACATTCTTGGCTTCTATTATTAAGAGGATGGAGGCAAGTGTAGATGCTAGGGTTACCGAAGATGCACTTGTAATATAGGCTCATTATTCAGATTATGAAGTTGACTTAGACATTGATATTGTCGTAAGTAGCAACACTAGAGATGAGAGAGGGCCTACTAGTCGGATGCACTACGAGACGGACACAGTAGATCTACATGAATTCAGCCTAGAGCTCCCCCACAGACTCAGTCAGCAGCTTCCCCTTTCTTCTCAGCCTAGAGGTTCCCCTCCTCGACCATCATCTATGTCTAAGTCATCTTTTAAACACCTTTGTGATTCATCTCAGATGCATGTGATAAATGTTAATTTACAATACCTCATACATTTTATTTGTTTATGTTGCTTCTAATGCCATACTACTCTCGCAAGCATTTGTTGGTTGGCTAGCCAGTTCAAAACAACAAAAGAAGAAGGATGCTAAACATGGAGGACCACAGAAGAAATTTGGATGGACAACAAAGATTTTTAGGTCCAAGCAAAGAAAAAGTATGCAGCAACAAGATCCCCTTGACATTACAGATGTCATGATAGTGGACGACTCAGATGTGACTCATTCGCCATCTGAGTCATCTCAGAGACAGAGTACTAGAAATGACTCATCAAATCTTTTTTCTTCATCTGGTACAACTGGCGGTGGCCCTAGTGGTGGTGGTGGTGGTGGTGGTGGTGGTGGTGGTTAAACATGTATTTTATATGTGAGACTGAGTTCACGTATGCTACTCAGATGATACAGATCACAGTGCTCTACAAATGTCACAAAGAATGTGAAAAGTAGATGACAAAAGACGACACATAGGGCTTAGACGGTCACAACTATCAAGACATTCTATTAATTTTGAGAGATTTAGCACACAGGAGAACACATTGTCTAACGCCGCCAGTGAGGGTCATAATTTCTTTTCAGGGGATGCATAATTGAATCCATATGCACAACATCATGAGTATGATAGCTATTATGTCTTTGAATACCAGTATGGGAATGATGATTCGTACATACAGGTTTCGATCATTCTACCACCAGGGCCTACAATAGTGCACTAAGAAAGACGTCAATATATAGAACATCAACGTATGTACGAAGACGTGTATCATAATACATGTCTTACGCTGATTATTTACACTTTGTAAATAGCACATATAATGTGAGATTGTTTGGGGATGAAAGTTATACCCCCTACCATGAGGATTTTGTGGATATACATACTCAAAATGATGATGATGATTAGGTAAGAAAATTCATTACTTTCTGATGTTCATATTTGTATGTTAAAGGAGATGATGTTAATTTCTAATTTTTCATTCAGATGACTATGAAAAGAGTTGGAGAAGAAGGAAAAGCCATTCAAAAAAGATGTCACATTGACATTTTCGCGAGCACCCCACGTACCCAACAAGCTAAAGTTCAAAATCAATCGACTGATTTCGTTTGATCGGTCGATCGATCTCTATCGATGGCATCCAGATCCCATGGTCTGTTAGAGATGAAAATCGATCGACCGATGTAAAATTTTTGATCAACCAATTTCACAGTACAATCATACCGCACTGTGCTAGGAAAAGTCTGAGTCGGCCAGTACATGCGGTACATCCATCCTTAGATTGCTCTCCATTAAAATGATAACATATGAAACATGATCCAGTAACATATCTACAACTAATAATGATGGAATTAATTGTCCCCAAGAGGCGCATCAAATGTAAGCCAATGTAGAAGATTTTCATGATTTAAGATTAGTTATTTTTTTCATATAGCCCAAACATGTACAGTTTGTTAGTTTGCTTGTACAAGCCTAAGGTTTAACATGATAGAAGATTCTCATGATACAAGATTAGCTCATTTACTAATATATCCCTAACACATAGAAATTGTTATTTTTCTCGCATACCCCTAAAGATTTAACATTAACAAGTTACCATTACATGTCACCAAAACAGGTTTTTAAGTGACCACGCCGTAGAGGTAAAATTTCGAGAGAAAAAAAATAGCAAAACTAGAGGCGGGGGGGGGGGTACATAAACAAGGTAAGATGGTCAAGGGCCTTTCAGCGAGTACGAAACTAGTCAAGGAATATGACCCAAAAGAGCCATTTTGTAACACTTTTTTTTTTACTATGCTTTCCTCTCACAACCGTTGGAACTTGATTAAATTATCATTAATCCGGAGTTATTAATCAAAACCATACAAATCATAGAATCATTACTTTAAATCTTTATGATTGCCTTTGGAAAGATTCACATGACCTACCCCTTGTTTTTTTCTCCGTCCTTTGCTTCCCTCACTCATTAATCTTCCCTATCTCTCTCATTAAACTACACACCCCCAATATCTCTTTCACTCTCTCTCCATCTCTATCCATCTTTCTCTCTCACCATCTCCATCCATCAACACGCATTAATTTCATAAGAAGCTCGTAGAATTTTGAAAAAAAAAAGAGGCGGAGATATGAATTCCCATTTAATGCCGTCATCAACATCATTATTGGCAGCATATCACAAATTTAAGTGTGTGGAGTTCGAAACTTTAAAGGTGAAATAAATAAAAACTGAAAATTCCATGTATAAAGCGTCCCCCCACACCCACCCCACCCTCTTCAATCGTGGCTTCCCTCACTTCTTCTTCCTGCTGCCGCTCCTGCGTCCTTGCCTGTGTCTAGCGCCGGCGTCTTCTTCTTCCTCTTCTCCCTGCGAAGGCTGCTCCGAAGGAGAGCGCGAGGTCGGCAGCCGACGTCCCTTGGTGGGTTTTTGATGGCGGCTGAGGTGAGTTCCCTGATGAGGCTCGTCGCCCGGCGCGACAACGGCGGAGGCGGGGAGGGGAGCCACGGTGGCGAGCTGGTGACCAGGGATTTCCTCGGTGGTCGCTCCGGTGGCGGCGGTGGGGGAGGAGTGGGGGTCTTGCCTGTGCGGGACGGGAAGGAACTCGTGCTCGGGCTCGGCTCGCCGTCTGCCAGCGAGAACCGCCTCGGCGTCGCGGTATGTGGTTAAGAAGATGTCTTCTTTTTTTTTTTGTGGTGGGGGGCGTCCCGTCGGACGGAGTAGCTGGGTTGGTCATCCAATTTCGAGGTTTTGCTTGGTAATTCGTGTTTCTAATGGGAACCCGTCGGAATTGTGCAGGATCTGAACATGGCCCCGCTCAGGTCCTCTGTTCTGTCGCCGCCGAGGCAGGCGGTGCCTCAGCTGCACAACCTTCTCTCGGAGCACCCCGCGGCCACCCTCGACCTGAGGCTGCGGCCCTCGGCGGCGGTGACTCCGGCCGCGGCGGGGTACGAGAGCGTCTGCACTCTCGACAAGGTCAGGTCCGCCCTCGAGCGCGCCCAGAGGGAGCCGCCCCTCCGGAAGCTGCTGCCGCACTCGGCTGCCGGTCCCGCGTCCCCCGCGTCGTCGTCAACCACGACGTCCTCGGCGAAGCGGCTGCGGGAGGCGACCCAGGACGAGGAAGGAGAAAGGGAGTCGAAGTCGCCGTCGTCCTCGTCGTCGTCGTCCTCGGTGGTGGTGCAGGGCAGGGAGGACCGCAGCGCCGCCGCAGGGATGGCGGCGGCGGGGTGCCCCAGCTGCCTCCTCTACGTGCTGATATCCCGGTCCGACCCCCGGTGCCCCCGTTGCAACGCGGCGGTCCCGCTCCCGCCGCCAGCGGGCAAGAGGCCCCGCATCGACCTAAACGTGGCCTCGTCCTCCACCGCGCCGGAGACGGCAGCCGCAGCTGCCACCCCCCTTACAACAGTGAATTTTTTCTGATTTCTCCCGAAGGAAAAAAAAAAGTAGAAAAAGCAGACACCTTTTTTATATAAATTTCCAATTTCATTTTTGTAACAGGAGTCTCGAATTGTTAGGTCCATAGATTCTATACTTGTGTAAATGGATAGAACAGCAGCAAAAGGAGCAGGGGAGGGATGGGTTGCCTCCTCTTCTTTCTGTGGTTATCCCTCTGTTTGACTTATCCCCGAGCTCAAAGCTGCTACTTTTGATATAAAAATTTTCCCCATAAAATTTCTAGTACCATCTCCTTGTGTTGTGTGATCTTACAGTTCTGTCAGATGGGCTTCCCCTTTTCTGGGCAGAAGAGATGAGATGGTGGGTTTCATGGGATTGCTAGTTTAATCGAAGGGGACATGAACTGCAGCAATATTTCTTAATGCAAGGGGGATATGCTCTCAGAAGAAGGAATAGGAGGGTGGGTAGGGGAAGAAGATGTTGGGATTTGTGTGGATTGCGAGAATAATGTTGGGGGATATGCTCACAGGAGGTCACAGGATGGTGGAAGAACAGAGTGAAAGATGCAGAGCAGGTGGGTAAAATTAAAAAAAAAAAGGAAAAGGGAAAAATATTTGAGTTTGTCCTCTGCCTGTGCAGCATGTGAGGGGGACGACCAGAGACTGTGTTGTACTTCGGGTGGGATAGATGGGTTAAACCAGAAGGGAACAGTAGAGATGGGAGGAGCCACAAAATTTTAGAAAGATAAATATTTATTA
Source organism: Colocasia esculenta (assembly GCA_014218235.1). Lineage (NCBI taxonomy): Eukaryota > Viridiplantae > Streptophyta > Magnoliopsida > Alismatales > Araceae > Colocasia > Colocasia esculenta. Next base: position 124,286,950 of record CM024763.1, on the reverse strand, counting down.
GACTTATTGCAAGTTTTTTTTTTTGCAATAAATATTTCACTGTTTCAGTGTATTGACAATGTTGGGTATGGGAGACATTGACCTGTGTTTGGTTAGCCGTACTGTATCGATTACGGCTGGATACGGTAGTCGGCACGATATGTATGAACAATGCTTTTTTTTTTTTTTTTAAAGTTTGAGCAGAGATTTTTAAATGTATAGGAAAGGTACATTACGATGCACTCATATATTATATTACATCGTACCAACACAAAATTTACTGGTCGTACGATATGCAAAACCTGCCTGTGTGCAAGGAATACACTGAGTAGTTTTCTCTAAGGCGAGAGTGGCCAAATGGGTGCCGGAGGGGGAGGGCAAAATCCAGAAATATTTACATTTATAAAGAACTGTAAACATAATAAAGTTTAATTAGGAAAACATCATTTTTGTAACAATGTATCATAAAATTCTATCCAACATCACAAAAATGAGACCTTTCTTGTGTATAAAAAAATTACTGCAGAACTTAGTTTTTATCATACAAGCCTTAAGAATCATTGTTGTCTGATGCCCAAGACTAGGAACGACCAAACCAAGAAGTTTCAAAAACGTATGGTCTTCACAACATAAAATTCTATTTTTACTTACTATAAGATAAATTAATCTCCGGTGATATCTGCCTCAAAAGTAAAAATTGGAGGTATCGCATGACCCGACCGTGTTGAATTCGCGTCGATACGGAGGCATAAGTATATCATACCATACACATCGTCCCATCGATACGTTTCAAAAATTTTCAAAAACTCTATTTAAAAAATAAAAAATGATTAAAATAATATTATTCATATATACTGTGCCGAGATGTGCGGAGGACCCAAAAATCCCCGACACGCCACCGCCTACCCTGCCTGAAAGCAATAAACCCTGCAAATTCTTCGGTGGAGTTCCAAATAATAAATAAATCAGCTCTTCTATAGATACTAAAATGTAAAAAAGTAAAAAAAAAAAGTACAGGGTCCCATCCCACAGAATCTGCTTAGTTTGTGGTTATCTGCAAAACGCCAACATCATTTGGTCTTTAAACACAAAGGGCTTAAGCACCAAATTTGCCTTAATTAAGGAACTAATGGCGAGATTTAAGAGTGGGGCAGTAGTAGACGACGACGCTTGGACGGCATTAATCCCCCTAATCCCCATCGCCATCCGCGAAAGCCTTCCCTTCTCCTCACCCATCTCTTTGATCACATTTAAGTAGTACGGGGACGGGGTGATATTAATGTTTGATGTGATTAGCAATAAAGAGGAGACGGCTGTGTGGGGGCACGGGACCCCCCCTTAACCACGCACATTAAATGTGCGTGGTGGGGCCCTCCCAAATCAATTAAGTGCTTGCTCTTGTTCTTGGTCTGGGTCTCCAGTCCCCACCGCCTCCACCTACAAACGCCGTCAAGGGTGACGGAGGTCTCAGGCAGTGTGATTTTACTTTAAAATAAATAAATATATATATATACATATATTCTTAAATACACGAAAATATCTTTTAAAGTAGAACTTTCTCGGGATCTGCTACTGATAAACTGTTGCTGCAAAGTTTAGTATTAAGTACAAGAATTGGATAACATGAAAATTGACAGCATATACATGAGACCACACATCCCATATATATTTGTAAGCTCGGTATTTGATAGTCTTAAGAATAAAAAGGATGTCCTAAGTGGAGCATGAGATTTGAAGTCCAATCTCTCATGTTCACCAACATATTATGACACCCAAATGCATACAGAATTTAAGATTAATAAAGCTTGCTGGTCGTCTACGGAACCAGCCTCACCCTTTCAATAGACCACGCCACGTCAGATGTGACATGGTGATTAGTGGCATGGTGCCGAGATTTTTATGCATCTTTCATTCAGCTGGTAGTGTACATATGTAAATATACATATGTGGAGCACTTGTGTTTCTTCTAGGATTTGTAGTATCCGCAAATCTTATGTCTAATTGGTGATTTTGTGGTACAATACAAAATACGAACCGTATTATATTACACCAATTCGGCTGTCGGTCCATCCACATTTTAGCTATCGCACCGTGACTTAATTGATCTTTCACACCATTTTCTTCTTATTCATTGACCTTTGCAAACACCTCTTGCAATATATAGCAACTGTGAGAAGAGCTCTCCCCCACTGTTGTTGGTGTCGATCTTAAGGCATGGGGAGTGCTTCAATTAGGTATACTATCGATCGATGCCATTGTGACATGTTTGGTAGGAGTAGACGGCAAGCGCCCTTCTTTTCCACGACGCGAGATAAGTTTGGTCATCGAGTGTGGAGGGGGGGAGTCCTCACAAGCACCGTAGCTCTATTTTGCGGCGGAGGGGTGGTCACACGCATCAGCCACTACGTTTAGGGGTGAATATGGTTCGATTTGATTCGGTTCACCTCATTCTTTAGGTGAATCTAAATGTCGATCGACGGTTCTGAATTATCGTCCCATGAGAATGGAAGACGCTAGCTCACTGGGTTATATTTTTCTTTATAATATTATTTATTATTAAATATATTTAATATAAATTTGGTTCATTCAAAATTTTAACAGAAAATCGAACTAAATTATGAGACCTGTCAACTCGAATCGAACCAAATTAATCGATTTGATTCAATTTTTTGAGTTAGACCATATTATGAACAGTCTTAACTACGTTAATTTCTCTCTCCCTCTCTACGTATCTCTCACTTCCTCATACCCACGTCGGAGGGTGATCACTCCCCTCGACAACGGCCCAAACTCATTACAATATCTTTCTCTTCGTATCTCTCGTTTTTATGTTGACTTTTTTATCGTCTAATTTATTACGATTTCTCTCTCTTTGTATCTCTCTCCAAGTCAACTGATTGACCTTGTCTTTGAACTTAAATTATCTTCCACCGGTGCCACTAATTTTAATTTTTTGAAAAAAAATACATATTTGTGTGTGGAAAAAAACGCACCTGTTTAATTTATTCGTACCCGGCGTCACATAGTAACGGCGTTTAGGCAGTGCGGCCGTCACGTCGCGAGAGAGCGAGAAAGAGACGCGGAAGAGAGAGAGAGAGAGAGAGAGAGAGAGAGACGTCCACCCACGGCGCATTAAATGGTCCGTTTTACCTTGGGGAGGGGCATTAAAGGATGCCGTCGCCACGCCGACGTCAACGTCAGAAGGGCGGGGCATTTAATGAACCTGCGACGAAGGCAGAGAAATATGTCGACGCCAGCAGCCCGGCGAACCAGCCGCGTCCGATGGTTATATTTAATTATTTGTTTATAGGTCTTTTTTATTCTCATTTTTTTCACACATATATATATATACAAATATATATTCCCTTTCTTTAAACAATTATATTTTTATATATGCAAACTTGGCAATTACATTTCTGCCATGTTCAAATCATAAATCTGCTCTGAAACTAGACTTCACCCAAAAAAAAAAAAACACGATGAGGTCTCGAGCTTTCAGATCATTTTAACTAAAACTCTTGTACATTTTGGGGCAACACTTTAATTATTTAAAAATTAAACAATAATTATATCTGTCTAATTATATCAAAAGATATTATCGGCAATGCATAGACCTGAAGCGATATACACAAATATCATTGTTCTTCCTTTTGCTCACGTCAAACATAAATAATTTTAAAAAGTAGGCATAAGTAATAAGGTTGGTTGTATCGTGCTTATCATATGTATTGAATTTTTTATGGTACAATATTATACAATTCGTATCGCATTAATTGGTCGATCAAAATATCAAATTGATCAATTAATTTTTATCTATTTTTTAAGATTAAATAGATTATGAGATCTAAATATTATGTTAATAGAAATCAATAGATTTTTTTTTATCTCTCTTTGAAAATTAAAAAGATCATGAGATCTATATATTATATTGTTACCAATCAATTGATCGATAAACAAATATTGATCAAGTAATTTTATACTTTGATATATTAAACATCTAAAATACTAATAAGTCGAATCTATCGATTGATAAAAAAAATTATCACTAATTTTACTGTACTATATCAACCGTGATAGAATTCGTAAATCGTCGAACACAATCCGACATCACAATCACACAACAAATTCTGATAAATAAAATTATAGATAAAGAGAGAGAGAGAGTTTGACCCACTCACCCCCCCCCCCATATTATAGAGAGATAGAGATAAGAGAGAGAGAGAGAGAGAGGGTGGCGCACAAACCGGGGAGAGGGGAAGTGTGTGAGGTGTGGGTGGGAGGGTGGACGGAGCGGGCGGTGGAGGCGGGTGAGGGGGTCCATCGGGTCCATGTCCATTGCTCTTGTTTTCTTCTGCGGGCTTGGCATCCCTTCCCACAGATGGCGCAGGCGGACGAGACGATGCCGACGACGTCAGCAGCAGCGCTCGGGGTTTCTTGCTTCCGTCCAAACAATGGCGGCATTAATTGCGTCCCCCGCGCGGCACGACACGCTCCTCCCCTCCCTCTGGTTAAACGCCCCGGCGCCTCCCCGCTCTTCTCCCTGCTCTGCTGTCCGCGTGCGTGGTGGGCTCTGTGTCTGTCCCTACTCTCTCTCTCTCTCTCTAGTAAGGTTTGGTGAAGTATTTTTTCCTTTTTGATTTTTTATTATAATTTAAATATAAGTTGAATTAAATCAGATAAGACGAGATCCGTGTGTTTTGGTTTGTATCGATATATAAAAAGTTGGATCCGATCTAATTTATTGATCTGACCAACTATGATACAAATCCGGTCCTTGCCATAGTTAGGCGTACCAGACAGAGCTGGTTCGGTAAGCTTGAACCAAATTGGTATTGGGGCCTTACGATCTCAAGTAGGGTTGGCTAGGTCAGATTTCTTAATTTTTAATTATTATTATTATTATTTAAATATGAATTAGATTGGTAGATTTCAGTTTATCTCGAAGTCTCAAGCGTCCAATCCTCTCACAAGGCTTTGTAGTTTTTTTCAGTTTGTTGCAGGACATTTTACACAAGTCTTTTTAAAGTTGGTATATTTATGTTTAAGAAAAAGTAATTAGTGTTGTAACGTCCGAACGTTACAAGATTAATGGCCAACAAATCAGAAACGTATGAGAGAAAATCTCTCCTCAGATCCAGAAACAGATCGACATCAAAGGGGCGGTTACATCTTTGGGACGGAGGGGATGTGTGGAAGGCCCTATAAATAGATGGGTACTCCCATCGGAAGAGATGCAGTATCAAATGTGAAGAACATATCGCCGGAGTCCCAAATCCCCTTCTCTCCTTACCTTGTTCCTACAGTGGTATCAGAGCGGGTTTGATCTCTGTCGTCGCCACCGCGCGCGCAATCGTCCGGCATCGTTCACCGCTCGCTTGCTCACCCGCGCCCCACGTCCGTCGCCGGCGCACCGACGTCGCGTTCGTTTTCGCCCCGATCGCGTCCGTTTTCGCCATCGCTACGTCGCTCCGCTTGTTGTCCCACGCTCGGCTGCCGCTGCTGCTCTTGTCGGAGCAGGGAGATCCTGCCGGTTGTTGCGTCCCTGTTGCGCCTGAAACGCCTCTGCTCGCGCTACTACCGCTCCGACTGCTGTCGCTCTGCTCTGCTCGTGTCACTGCTAAATTACATATATACTCCTATAAATCTTGTCTCGTTTTAGATAGATAAACTACAGTTCATATGTATCTTTTTAGATAGATTAACTTCAGTGCATAAAACACCTGGTTGTTTTTTTATTTTACTACTCTTATAAAACAACATCTCTTGTATCCTGCAATTCGCATAGGTCTAATATTAAAATTTTATTATTTAATATTGTCATAATTTTGCATAAGCAACGTAATAGTTGTTTCACTTGCATGAGATAATAAAGCTTATTACATAATTTAGACTTGATACATATTATTGTGATTTTTTTTATCATTTAGATATTAATAATAAGCAAGATAGAACAAAATGATGATCATACACAAAAATATGTTGAAATTAATCAAGATAAGCATACAACCTATGTTTATGAATTTCATGTTTGTGACCAAATTAATTAATTTATTTCTCAGAAGTTGTCTAGTCCTAATGGCCAGTAAGCTCATTGCTATGGAATTGACAAAACTTGACAAGTTAAATGGAACCAATTATGACATGTGGCACCGGAAAATAAGATATGGCCTTATTCATGACATATAGAACATGTCATCGATACCAATGTTCCGGAACTTAATGATGAGTCCACCGAAGTGGAAAAGAAAAAGAGGGAACAATGGTTATCGGATGATAAAAAGGCTAGAACTTTCATGCTCATGTTCATGGAGGATAACTTGATAAAATTCTTTGAATCTTATACGTCATCCAATGAACTATGGAAAGCTATCAAGGAGAAGTATGACACCAAGACTGAGGTGAATACTCAACTCCTATTGCATCGTTACAACACATGTAAGATGCAGGAAGGTGATAGTGTGATTGAGCATGTAAATAAAATGATTGTCGTGGCTAAGGACCTATCAACTGCTGGAACTGAAATTTCGGAAAAGATGCAAGTGACAACTATATTGAATAGTTTGCCAGCTTCTCTTGACATGGCAGCCACAACATTAAGAATGAGTGGTTCTACTTTAACTGTCACGGACTTGCCAGCTAGATTATCAATTGAGCAAGATATATTGGCTAGGAGAAATGAACTAGAAGCGAATCTGGAAGAGGCCAATGCTGCACACCAGAAGCCCATTGCCCAAAATCGCCCTCATGCACCGCAGAAGCCACAATTCAAGAAAAAGTTCCAAAACAAAGGGAAAAAGGTTCCTCCTGGTGCTTGCTATAACTGTGGGAAATATGGTCACTTTAAGGCCAATTGTCCCAATAAGCAAGAGAATAAGGGTGGAAGCAATCACCTGGGAAATGGAGGAACTGGAAAGAGAGAATTTGTCGGCGTCATAGAATGCAATGCGGCCCTGACTGATTCTAATGAATGGTGGGTCGATTCTGGGGCAACTCGACACATTGCAAAGACAAAGAAAGGGTTGGTGTCACTAAAGAAACTTAATGCTGGAGAACAAAGGATATATATGGGCAACAATACCTATCTCGATGTGGAAGGTGTTGGAGTTTATAGGCTGGATCTTGGGGATAACATCATGGTCCTCAAGGATGTGTTCTATGCACCGAAAATCCGGCGGAATCTCATTTCTGTACCAGCACTAATGAAGAAAGGCTTAGAAGTTAGATTCTATAATGGAAAGGTGTCAATAGGGAAGATAAGAAAGTGCTTGCTATGGGAAAATTTATTCCTAAGCTTGATTTGTTTTGTATCCCTGTACTTGACAATGAAATAATGAAATAGAAGTTTCTGAGTATCCCTTGTGTGTTTTGTCAAAATGTGATCTATGACATTTTAGATTGGGTCATCCAAGCAAATCTAAAATGGAACAAATGATAAAATTGGAATTGCTTCCGAGTTTAACTAAGGTGGAATTATCACCTTGTGAACATTGTTTAGTCGGAAAAATGACTAAGAAACCTTTCTCGGTAGGGCATAGATCACAAGAATTGTTAGAGTTGGTTCACTCGGATATTTGTGGCCCTCTAAGTACAAAGACATATAACAACAAGGAATATTTCATAACTTTCATAGATGATTATTCTAAGTTTGCATATGTCTACTTAATTTCTAGAAAGTCTGAGGCATTAGATTGCTTAAGAAATATAGAATGGAAGTAGAAAGGCAACTTGGAAGGAATATTAAGGTGTTAAGGACTGATAGAGGTGGGGAATATAACTCAAGGGAATTTGAGTTGTATTGTCAAGAACATGGAATCAAAAGACAAGTAACAATACCTTATACGCCGCAACAGAATGGTGTGGCAGAAAGAAAGAATAGAACCCTGATGAATGCGGTTAGATGTATGCTATCGCATTCGTGTCTCCCTAAGAATTTGTGGGGAGAGGCATTGCTTACGGCTAATCATGTCTTGAATAGAATTCCCACTAAGTCCGTAGAAAGTACACCTTATGAATTATGGAATGGAAAGAAACCACATTTGAGTTATCTCAGGAAGTGGGGGTCGATAGCCCATGTTCTCATTCCAAGTCAACTTAGAGATAAGTTGGAACCAAAAACTTTGAAGTGTAGATTCATAGGATATTGTGAGAAATCATTTGGATATAGATTTTTCCATAAAGAAAAAGGGATCGTTGAATATAGGGATGCAACATTTCTAGAGAATCTAGAGGAAGAGGAATCTCATGAAAATGAGAAAGAACCTCTGGTTGTAATAAATGATGATTATTACAATGATATCCCTAGGAATGATCCAGAAATTGAGGAAGAACCTCAACTAGAAATGAAAAATGAACAAATTCCTATGAATGAAGCACAACCTGATATACTTGCAGTTGGCAACAAGAGAGCTAGAACTCCACCGGTATGGATGGATGATTATTATTTGTATTCATGTGAGCCTTCATGTCTGTCAGTGGACATAAATGAGGAAAATTATATAGATCCCGTGAATTATATTGATGCGATGAAGTCGCAGGAATCTGATTTATGGCTGGAAGCCATGAAGGAAGAAATGAACTCCATGAAAAGTAATGGAGTGTGGGAACTATGTGATTTGCCTAAGAATAGAAAGGTCATTGGGTGCAAATGGGTATTCAAGAAAAAGCTAAAAGTTGATGGGTCAACTGATAAATATAAGGCCCGGTTAGTTGCTAAAGGTTATAATCAAAAGGCAGGTATAGATTTTCAGGAAACGTATTCTCCAGTAGCTAAGTTTGCATCTATAAGAATTATCTTGGCCATTGTAGCGCATCTTGACTTGGAGTTATTCCAAATGGATGTCAAGACTGCATTCCTCAACGGTGAGTTGAAGGAGGATATATATATGCAACAGCCTGAAGGATTTCAGGAGAAGGCCAAGAGGAAAGGGTATGCAAGTTAAAGAAATCAATATATGGTTTGAAACAATCTTCTAGACAATGGTATCTCAAATTCCACGAGACAGTTATTCAACTTGGGTTTGTTGCAAATAAGTTGGACACTGTGTGTATGTCATGAAAAGTGGGAGCAGGTATACTATATTATCCCTGTATGTGGATGATATTTTGCTCGCCGGAAATGACATAGAGATGTTGAATAAAATCAAATCTGAACTAAGTGGAAAGTTTGAGATGAAAGACATGGGTGAGGCATCCTATGTTCTTGGTGTACAAATCCTGAGGATAGAAAGTCTAGAATGTTGAGTATAAACCAAGAAAAATATTTGCGGTCTGTACTTAAGAGATTCGGAATGCATAACTGCAATCCGGCACCTACACCGTTAGTACATGGAAAACGGTGGGAAAAGAGCATTGTCCTAAAGAGGGACAAGGTCCGCTCAAGGTGCCATATGCTGAAGCAGTTGGAAGCCTAATGTATGCAATGATGAGTACTAGACCAGACTTAGCATATCCAGTGAGCTTGGTAAGTCGATATCAAGCTAATCCTGGTCCAGCACATTGGGAAGCTGTTAAAAGGATTATGAAATATTTGAAAGGAACTTTGCACCACAAATTAGTTTATCAAGCTGATATGCTTGAGGTATTTGGCTATTCAGATGCAGACTTTGGAGGAGACAAAGATGACGGAAAGTCCACGTCGGGACACTTGTTCATCTTTGGTGGTGCAGCTGTTTCTTGGGGTAGCAAGAAACAAGGATGTGTTGCGAGATACACACAGGAAGCTGAGTATGTAGCTTGCAGCATGGCTACTACTCATGCCGTCTGGATAAGACGATTTTTGATAGATTTAGATCTAAATTTGGCAGAAGGACCAATTGAGATCTATTGTGATAATCAGGCAGCGATTAGCTTGATAAATAGTGGAGCAAATAGCTCTCGAGGAAAACATATAGAAATACAATATCACTACATTCGAGATATTGTGCAGAAAGGGGAAGTGAAAATATCATATGTCCCCACTAGTGATATGATTGCCGATCCTTTGACAAAAGGTATTCCGGCGGAAAATTTCATTAAGCATGTTGGCTTAATGGGGCTCAGGAATATATGAGCTAAAGAAATATTTTCATGGATAATGAAAATAATGATACATCTCATAAATAGTGGGAGTGTCGGAATAAATGTTTATACTTCACACGGATAGTAGGAGTACAATATTTGTTGCCAAGTGGGAGATGTTGTAACGTCCGAACGTTACAAGATTAATGGCCAACAAATCAGAAACGTATGAGAGAAAATCTCTCCTCAGATCCAGAAACGGATCGACATCAAAGGGGCGGTTACATCTTTGGGACGGAGGGGATGTGTGTAAGGCCCTATAAATAGATGGGTACTCCCATCGGAAGAGATGCACTATCAAATGTGAAGAACATATCGCCGGAGTCCCAAATCCCCTTCTCTCCTTACCTTGTTCCTACAATTAGAAGTCTCTGATTATAATAGAAAAGTTTTTACTGTAACATAATTTAACGTATAATATAATCAGAGATAATATTTACTGTAATGAGTTATAATTTTGGTAGAGACTAGAAAATAAATCAAATATCTATTAAAGATTCCTAATTAATTTACCCTTATGTTTATGTGCGTATTTGTCTTAATGTCAAAAGCATATATAAATGTTTAGTAAGCAAGGAATGGATATATGTTTCATTGATCGGCCACGTTTGGGAGAGACCTAGGAGGGTGAATTTTCATCATTTAATGATTGAGAATTTTTTTTTTCTCTTTTATTATCAACATATAAAAGGACTTCTAAATTTTTATAAAGTAATTTTCCAAAAAATGGATAGAGAGAGGAGAGAGATAGAGAGAAGAGAGATAATTATGAGACTTTAAATTTTAAGCTTAAAAAATTAGGTTCTCTCTATTTTTGGAGAGATTTTAACTTTTAAAAAATTAAAAAATTTTAATCGTCCCAAACATGTTTTATAATTTCAAATCTTTGTCTATACATTATTTATAAAAAAAATATCTATAAAAAGAAGAATTTGTTGCACTTCCCACAATGCCCTCCATATTCCCGCTTAAGCACACTGGGAGGTCCCACAGCATTTATTGCAAGCCCATTCTTCTTGTTCCCAAGGCAGATATAAGGTGGGTACTGTTGCAAGTAGGGCTGTCAATGGGCTGGGCCGGCTCGACAGGTCCGCAGGATTGACTCGATTTTGGGCCGGGTCACAAGATTTTTTTCGGCACATGATTTTTTAGTAGGGCCTAAAAGTCCAGCTCGACTAAGCTCATGGGCCGAACTCGGGCTTTGAGTTCGGTCCGATGGGCCGGCCCGACCCGTTCTCTTTTTATTTTTTTCTTTTCAAATCTTAAATTTTACTTAGTTAAAATTATGTATTTTCCTTATTTAAAAATTAAAAACTCTCTTTTCAAACAAATTAAATAAGAAACATCAAAACTCTACTTAATTGAATGAGATTATATGTTTTATATTATTAAATATATTATTTTTATTAATAATTTAATTTTTTTTAAGTATTCGGGTCGGGCCGGATGTTAGTCGGACTTTACAATTTTGTAAAAATATTAGGCCTGACCCAGTCCGACTCGATATTGCTCGAACTTGGACCAAGGTTGGACTTTCATATTGATGAGTCGGACCTGGGTCGGGCTCATATAAGCTCAGCTCGAGCCCGGCCCATTGACAGCTCTAGTTGCAAGTAACAAGTTTTGCCCATCCATAAATACCTAGTTTACATTAAGTTATGCAAACCAAATTCAGATGCACTAGAAGGTTATAACAATAATTATTTAGACGATAAATATCTTAAGTTACAGGCGTACAGTTGCAAAAATCTTACTTTTTATTTAAATGTGAATTTATAAAAAACTTATATGTTCTCGTTTGATCTCCTAGAATATATTGACCCACCCGCTTATGCAACCACTTTCATTAGGGGTGTTCATAATATGGTTCAACTCGAAAAATCGAACTGAACCGATCGATTCAGTTTGAGTTGAAAGATCTCACTGTTCGATTTTTTGTTGTAAAATCTAATAAAATGAATATATATTAAATATAAATAATAATAGATAATATCACAAAGAAAAATGCGACCCAGTGGACACAATCTTTCCCTCCCAATGGGAGATCTTGAGTTTGAAACTCAAGATTGCCCCTATCAACACAAGTTTTTTTTGTTCGGTTCACCAAGAAAGTCGGTTTGGATCGGTTCGCCGAAAAAATTGGACTAAACAGGACCGAACCGGGCCATGAACAGCCCTAACTTTCATGAGTCTATCTCTCTCTTTGTAGGGTTCGGTACGTACAATACATCGAAATTGCACCGTGTTTGGGTTTGGTAAAGTATTTTTTTCTTTCTTTTTAATGTTTTACTATAATTTTAACATAAATTGAATTACTAGATTAATCGGTGCCAAGGTTGGTCGTACCATATAGATCGACCATGCTGCATTGTCTGTAGTATTGTACAATACGAATCATATTGTACCGATAGGTCGATCGAAAATATCAAGTCAGTTGATCAATTTTTGTCTCTCTTTGAAGATCAAATAAATCATGATATCTAGACGTATCTTGATAGAAATCGACTGACCGGCAAAAAAAAATTGATTGACCAATTTTAAATTTTGATCTGTTGGACGTCTAGGGGGACTCACTAGAAGTATCGATCGATTGATAAGAAAAATAAGTTGGTTTTAGTGCAATTTTTCATCCCAAGAAACATATGTTTTCAATGAAAAATTTACAATATACAAGCACTCTTCCAAAAATATTAGGAAAGTCTAAAAAAAGAATAAATTAATTAATAATTTGTTACTGTAATATGAGAGATTTTTATTGTAACAAAGTTTAACATAAATTATAATAGAGAATAATATTTACTGTAACGCGTTACAGCTCTATCAAGTATTAAAAAATAAGTCAAATATTTGATAAGACCTTCTAATTAAGTAGGATAAAAAAATCTAAAAACCATAGCTTATTATTATTTTCGTACATCTTCCTTGATACCATTGGTTTCCACTCCACGGAGACCAAAAAGTGAGGTAAAAGAAGGGGCAATATTATGTTTATTTGAATAATGATGTATTCACACATTTTCCTAAGAAGTTTGTATTGTGCAGACGGATAGTTTTCTACTCATTTGCACACAGAGCTCTCATGCGGATCGAGAGTGCGTTAAAAATGTTTACGCAAAAAAATCTAAGTATTTTCATTAGTGTTAATTTTTAATCTCTATTTTATAGAGATATGTATTGGACGATCTCTAAGTGACATTTTTCATCTTCTGTCCGTAAGTAACTACTATTTTAAAATTTTTCAACTCTTATTTTGAAGCCTTTGAATTTATATTTAAAGTTATATCAACAACTATTTTAAGTCTAATATATTTTAACTTACCGTCACACATACTTTAACAATTCTAACTCTTATTTTAACATTTTAAAAATTAAACTTTAAGTCATGTTAACAGTGACTTAAAGTCCCACATATTTTACTCATCGTCATACATATTTTAATGATCTCGAACTCTTACTTTATATTTTCAAAGTTAGACTTTAAGTTATATCAATAGTTATTGTAAGTCACATACACTTTAACTCACCATCACACATATTTTAACATCTTTGAACACTTTCTTTAACGCATTGTTAAGTCATGTTTATAGTGATTTTCAGTCCCACATATTTTAACTAATCGTCACACATATTTTAACAACCTCAAAATTTACTTGAACGCTTTCGAACTTTTATTTTAATGTCTTTGAACTTAGACTTTAGGTTAAGCCAACAGTCATTTTAAGTCTCACACATTTTAATTTATTATCGTTTAATAATTTTGAACTCTTATTTTAATGTCTTCAAAATTAGATTTTCAACAATGACTTTAGACAACATTTGGGAGTGAGTTAGAAAAGATTTGGATTTTTAAAAATCCTGACAAAATCACCGCGTTTTCCAAACGTCCTTGACTTTCTTCAATGTTTGTGTGGGCCAGCTTTTCAATAGAGGAGGGAGGCTGACACAATGCCACCATGATCTCCACTTTTTCAAAAGTGACTAGGAGGCCGCTTTTGAAAACTTCATGGCATTATGTTTGGCGATAGCTTCCACAACATTTTTCATATTTTTTTTTTTTCAAATCCCTCCCTTGTCAACATGGATGATGATGCCAAAATTGTGTCTGTACTAGTGCATAAGAGCGAAATCGGCTTTTGCCAATTTTTCCTTCTTCCATGGCTTTTCTAAACATTGTCAAGTCTTACACATTTTAACTCACCATCACATATAATTTAATAACATCGAACTCTTACTTTAATATCATCAATGCCTTCAAATTTAGACTTTAAGTTATGTCATTAGCGGGTTTAAGTTTCACATATTTTAACTAACTGTCGTACATATTTTAACAACTTCGAACTCTTACTTTGATATCTTCAAACTTAGACTTTAATTATGTTAGTAGTGACTTTAAGTCTCATGCATTTTAACTTACTGTCATATATACTTTAACAACTTCGAACTCTTACTTTAAAGTTATATAACAGTTTCATATGTGAAAGAGTGTGTAATATAAAAGGTTAAAATAAAACTATAAATTGTTAAAGTAATAAACACTTCATTTTACCGTAAATAGTTGAATTAATAGAGAAAGCCAATCTCTCTGGTAAAGTACACTTATGAATGTATTAAAATAACACTTCAACTGAGTTAAAGTGGAAGAGTAATATGGTTAAAGTACAAGAACAAATAATAAGAACCTAAAGAATAAGTTAAAGTAGATGAGAATCTCAAATAAAGTAGGCGGGAAAATCAATTAAAATAGACGAAAAAATTAGTTAAAATATGAACGCAATGATCATACATATATGATGGTAAAGAATAAAAATACGTATTAATTAATACGAAAGGGTAAAACGGAAAATAAAATAAATGACGGACACTATCTCTCAAGGACTGATTATTAGTGTTCACCGAAAGGCTTGAGACATCTTTTTTCTGACAAGAATAAGGAAATGCGTTGTCTACTATTAATTATTAAGGACCCCTAATTAATTTTTCTCAAAAACTACCCCTGACAGCGGTTCTCTATTTTTCTATATCAATTTATCACACAGAAAAGTGACTCGTATACCTATTAGTAGTTCTAGTATGCAGCAATCATAAGAAAAAAAAACATTTGTTTTCTGCCGGTGATAAAATAAGTGTGGCTTCCTAAAATCTCACTATATATTTATTCCCTCAAATTGCATTCATAGTTAAGAAAATAACCGCTTGAAAATGTAGTACATAAGGTTTAGAAGGGATATGTAAGAGAATATAAATGAACCTAGAGAAACATAATATTATGTTAATTATGATTGGAGATTAAACAATGTTGTGTCTTTTATTTATCAATTTACTTGAAATAATTGAAATAAATAGGGCGTATATAGTGTGCATGTGTATATATATATATATATATGAGCTGGGACCCTCGGTTCTCAATCCAAGGGTTCCAAAATACTAAAAAAAGAAGATCTTCCTTTTTTTCTTTTTCTTTTTTACTTGTCATCCAAATTTGATTAGGTGGTGCACTATACCATAGAATCACTATATATATATATATATAATATATATATATATAATATTATATATAAGTACATATATACACCCTCACTCAAAAACCTTTAAAAACAGACAAGAAACATGGGAATCCCAATCCTCAACTACCAACAGCTGGCCTTCTTGTTGATACACAGCTCACTATTTGCTAGCCATGAGTAAAAGTTAAGCTATTTTTTTCTCTGGGGGGAAGGATGATGACCACAGTCCACAGAAGTCTCAACAAAGAGCATTAATGATAACTCCAGTTGACAACCGGAAAACAGAAGGATGCTGTCGATGGGAGAGGAGAGAATTGGAGAACCGAAATTTGTGGAAATTAGAGAAAATTTAAATTTGTAATGAAATTTATTTAATTAGTTTCTTATATGTTTCTAATCTTTGTTATAGACATATGTAATTAAGTTGGTGATTCATATATCATGTCTCTACTCCAATAATTCACCTTGCATTATGAAATTGTTCTTGCAGTAAAGGAGCACTGGGGAAAAAGAAATTGTGTTTGAAAGGTATTCCATCTCACTCATCCACTCCCCCTCTCTAAAAATATGAAAGTTTAATATTTGAGTTTTTTTGCACATGCATCGATCCCTCTTAAAAGATTAATTGTGTAAATTTTTTTATTAAATTTTTATTACCAATCAGTCTCTGTTTTTTTTATACTTATTTTTAAATTGTTGACTTACATATTTATAGTTACAAAGATAAATATGTAATTATATAATTTTCTAAAGAATTTACACAGTTGTTACTAAAAAAATAGAAATTATTGAACTAAGCGAAAGACATCGTAGAAGTTGGCCCAAGTTGATATCTTATAATATTAATGCTTTTAACGCAGTAATACTTTAATGCGTTACGGAAAGAGGAGAAAGAAAAAAATCAATGTGGAGAAGTGGACTAAAAATTAGAGCAGGCGTCTGCCAATTCTTTGCAAAATTGGTAAGAGAAACAGGAATAATTTGTGTGGGGGATCTGATCGATTTGTTTTTCCTTAAAATGTACTAATTTGGAACCAAATTCCGTAGCATGTCGTACAAGTCTGACATATGATGGCATATTATTAATATCACATCCTCATGATACGTCATTTCTATGTCATGGGCCCAACCGGGCTGTGAAAGAGGCCCAAAACCTTCTGGCCCAGCTTATAACATCATTTTTGGTACAAGGCCCAACAACTTGTTTTGCACCGCTACAGCCCATTACCGAGTACCAACTGAGGCCACTCTCTCAACCAAGAACTGACATTTGATAACAGTGATGATGAGTAGTACTCCTCGGTAACAAGTGGTGCGATTCTTGTGATAATCTTTTGTCTCTTCAAAGGTTGTATGATCGTTGGTCAAGATTGATATAAACCATGGAAACTCGAAAGTAATGAAGTTAGAATAGTGGTAGGACTTTTAGGATATGTTTGGTATTTGGATAGACTGAGGATAGAGTTTGAGGATATCCTCACTCTATCTTCAATCTATCCAAATACCAAGCATACTCTAGCTAAAGTCTTATCTCTGTAAATGGACCATTAAATCTTTCTTTCGCCGACCTAGAAACATTGTTGTGGAGATCTTGGATAAGGAGGGAGGCTGTTGGAGGGAAAATTCAAGGAAGAAATCTTAGTTCTTGTGTTCTTCCCATTTTCAAGCCCTAAGTTTTATCAAGTCTAAAGTTAAGTGTTCTCTTAGGCCAAATCTAATTAAAGCTCACTGTAAGGTCGTTTGCAAATATAGAACACGACTATACTATTTTTCTTAATTTATTTTGATGTACATGCATGAATTTTATGGATTAAAATTTGATTATTTTCATACATGATTGCATGAAGATCAAGGTTTGTCGTGTCAGATGACTTGCCTATATCGAATTCGCCCAGGTATAGTACGGATCGAATCGTGATGTATCAGCATAATTCGAATCGGATGATACAATGATAATAAAAATATTAAAACAATAAACAAAGAACAAAAAGAAGGGGATCAAACCAACTGTGCTAGGGGATTGCCAAGCCCCTAACACGATGTGGTACGGCTGTGTCACTGCGATACGCAACGACAGGGCAAACCTTGATGTAGATCCAAATATTCTTCTCAATCCTTCGTTTTAAGGTTATATTGTGGATATTGTAGGTCTATAGGGTCAATCTGAAGAGTTTAATCGAGTTTTCCCTCTTTTACATGCATCCTACATTAGATTTGATCACCTGTATTTGAAGGCGTGAGAGTTTGGGCATCTGTGTCTAAATACAGTAGAGCTGTCGACTACCACTTGATCACAGTCGTACGATACGATCCGTTCAACAGGTGCCCTCTATGCCGACCGAGTTTAGAAGACACCCAACCCTATGACTGCGTTCACATTATTTTTTACAAAAAAACTATCCTTTTCAAAAATAGCACCCTACGTTATTAAGATATGTTAAAAAATGATTGTTTTAATCTTGAATATGCTCAAAATTGATTAATTATGAATTAAAATGATTAATCTCATAAGTTATGCATGTATGTCTTTTCTACCTCTTGATTATTACAAATTCAACCACTTGTCTCTTGACTTATAACTTTCTTGTGTAATTCTTCATGATAATCCATTGATTGATGGCTTTTCCTTAATTACATGACACCTTTGCCTTATTTATTATCGCCCAATGATATATGATGATATGGATTTATCGTTACCATTTCATCGCTCTGTTGTTTGTAGATTCCCTTACAGCAGCCGAGCAATGTCTTATGTTACACCCCTTAGTGAATGTTGGAACCCTCCATTGAGTTGGATTGGAACTGCTTTACTAAGACCACCATAAGACTCTACGAGTTTGGGATTCCCTCTAAAACGTCGAGATGATTGTACCCTAAAGTCTATACCTTACTGGACGTGTGTTCCACCGTTAAAGGCTTGTTTCTACCAAATTTTTGTAAGTTTATATGACTATGTCAAATTACACTCTAGTTCATGGCCGCATTTAGAACGTGGCTAGCACCCTGACTGCCTTTTCCATTGTAAACGCACCTTGAACCCTGATTGCCTTCAGGTTTCGGCCTTTTCCTTTGTAAACGTGCCTTGAACCCTAACCACCTTCAGGTTACGGTCATGGCCTTGCCATGTTCTCACCTGTATTGCTAGTGATCTATATACGCTATGCAAATTCTTCCATGTGCCTGTTCAGAGTTTGCTTGACTATTGTGTGTCTGTTCAACTGAACCCCTTCTCTTTTGACTATCTCACTTACCTTATTTTGTATATGCCTTACTTACTTAAGCTTATCCTTGAAACTCTTGACCATAAGTATAAAATGTTGATAAAGAAAAGTATATGATTATTTTGTAAGGGACTTTGGTCCAACTTTTTGCAGAAGCATGAAAATTTGTTTTATAAGAATGTCTATGCATATGAAGGCCCTGTCTAATCCTAGGAGGAGCATCTGAAGTACTCATAACCACAAGAGTAATTGACTTGTGGTGTCTGTCATTGCACCAATAAGTTATGTGTGATAAGTTATGATAAGTATGATATGATATGTTATGTAATATGGTCATTCCGTATTATCATTTGATATTTCATGTCGCTATACTCGTTATGATATTACGAACATTTGAATCTCGTTAATTTGACCTTATTCTTGACTCGTACTAAGTTATGTTCTTGTTGATTCTTCTAGCTTGCTACGTGTTCATTGCATATTCATCTTGCATGTTAAAATGTTAATTGAATAAAAGATTACCTAGCTACAAGACATAAATCTGACTGAGGATCTTGTTCACCTAATTTTTCCTATATTTTTCAAGTGAGTTAGACGACGCTACACACAGTAATGGGGATAGGTGAAAGTAAAGAGCAGCCTGACGTCAATATAGTGGAGTTACTCTAGTGTTTCTAACATAGTTAGATTTGCTTTAATTTTCTCCCAATGTAAAGTATCAAATTGGTCCCTAAGCATTGACTCTGATTAGTGGTTGTAATAGAACTTAATAATTTTATCAATAAAATTAAGAGTTTACTATTATTACTTTGTATTTAGTCTACTCTGAATGCGAAGACAAATTAATATACATATACAGCTACCAGGCCAACATTAAGATGGCACCATTTGAAGCCCTGTATGGTAGAAGTTGTAGATCACTGGTCTGTTGGAATGAAGTGGGCGAACAACAATGGTTGGGACCAGACATGGTACAGAACACTAGTAGAGACACACAGATCACCAAGGGTAGAATTAAAATAGCTCAGTCCAGGCAGAAGAGCTATACAGACAAGAGAAGAAGGGACTTGGAATTCTAAATTGGAGATCATGTGCTGCTTAAAGTATCCCCGACCAAAGGATTTCAAAGGTTCGGGATGAAAGGCAAGTTAAGGCCAAGATTCATAGATCTATTTGAGATATTGGAAAGAATTGGCGAGGTGGCGTTCGTCTAGCACTACCTCCTAAGTTTTCCACCGCACACAATATTTTCCATGTGTCGATGCTGAGGAAGTATGTGAACGACCCATCACATGTAATAAGTTATGATGATATCGTCCTGCATAAAGATATGACCAATGAAGAGAAGCCAGTTAGAATATTGGACAAGAAGATTCAACAGCTTCAGAATGGACCAATATATGTGGTAAAAGTGCTCTGGAGAAATCATGGAGTCGAAGAAGCCACATGGGAGCCCGAGGGAACCATGAGACGGAATTATCCGGAACTATTTAGTAAGTCATTCTTCTTCTTACAATCATATGAATTTAGGGATCAAATTCTTTTTAAGATGGGAGAATGTAGTAACTCTAAATTTTTATTTTCGATAAATAAAATTAAATTAAAATAACATGAGAATCTAATTGAATAAATGTGATTAAATTAAAAACTATTAAGTCAAATTAGGAAATAGATTATACTAATGGTCCAAACTTGAATGAATGGGCCCAATTGTGAAGAGCCCAAGTTGGATGGGTGATAATTAAGTGGAAATTCGCACCTTAATTAATAATAAATAGAAAATGGTTAGCATAATCACTATTTAATTTATAATTATCCTAAAAAGAGTCTTAATCCCATCCTAACCTCTTGGCCATGAAATTTGACATCTCCCCAATCCTATTAAGTGGATAAATGCTAGAAAAAGAGGAGATAAATGTGAAAATTCGTAGCTAGATGGGAGAGAAGAGTTTTAAGCAAGTAGGGCTCTTTAAACAAACAAATACTCTCCAATTCGTCTCTACCAACCCTTAGATCATTTCTGGAGCATTGGAGAACGAGGAGAGGAGGCTTTGGACGTGGAGAGCAAGGTGAAGGAGGCTAAGAACAAGGAGGATTCGTCATCTCCACACATCTCCAAACCCTAGGATTTTACAGTGTGAAAGGTAGGCAATCTCTCAAGCAAAATCAAATTAATCTCATCCCTAGGTAGACTATGATCCCCTCTATCAAAGCCCCATGGTTGCCCCAATTATCATTGTGCCATGAAGGAGTATTTCATTCTCCAATCTCTGTCATGAACATGTACTCGAACCTACTTGTTTGCTTTCAATCCATGTGTACACTTGATCTCATACGTTGTAAATTTTATCATAAATATTGCATGATGTTAGGATTCGAATGATCATATTTTCCCCAATTTCCATAATGTATCTTATGCGAATTAAATCAGATTCCAACACTGTGCATGTTTTATGTCACCGAGATGTAACCTAATCAAAGCATGCTCATGTCTTGTCTATTTTCTAATTATTCGTTAGTGTTGATACCTATGCATGCCTATTTTTGTTTAAAACTGGTTTCATGATTTTTGGACATGCATGCGATTTTAAATGTATTTTTTGAATGGCTTTATATCAAGCCATGGAAGGATGGACCGAAATCCCAATGTGGGCTATTTTCCCTTTTGGGTTTCGGCCAGCCTTCTGAGAACGCGACGGCCCGACTCGTCGCGATCTCAGAAGGCCGCGACAGGGCTTAGCGTCGCGTCATGAACGCGACAGCCCGACCCATCGTGTTCTTCACACCATATTCTCGATTGGCCTTAACGCGACAGACCAACACGTCGCGTTCTAGACCTACTGCTCGAATCGCGACCGACCACCCTGTCGCGATTTCAGCGGCAATCGATTGCCTGACCTAGTTCATGAGAACGCGACAGACCCAACCATCGCGATTTAAAACATGACCGGTACCCCCGTCGCGATTGCACTGTTACAACTAGAACCCTAATTTTCATGTGAACCCCTGTTAATTATGCTATTTAATCACTATTAACCCATAATTTGCACTGTTATGAACAATAACAACCTGGTTACAAAAAATTGGGCAATATTTCATGAAATCCATTTAAATAAAAGCTATGTGCACAATTATTCTTGCTCTCATGATTTCCTTACACATGCACACACTAAACGTTAATGTTTGTCACGGAACCATATCAATTTACTCAATAATATATCTGGTAATTAAGTGTAATTATTCACTTAATCTCCCTATTATTTTAATGAACTTGTCTTCATTTTATTCGCGTGTTTAGTATACCGTTATCGCGTTCCTCTACTTTCGAGCACTCAATGCATGATAGACAACTTGGTTCTTTACACACTTCTTTCTTGGCTTGGACCACCTCTCCGTCGAGAATACTCCTTACCGGACCAGAGACTCCTTATCAAGGACTCCGTAAGTCTCCTTGGCTTTGGCGGACGTCTATTGCCGATGAGCAGTCGTACCATTAAAACCCTTTACACCCCTGGGGATCAGTATGATCCAACGGCCTTAGTGTGTTCTCTCTTACCTTGGGATTACGCCGGACCTCTGGCCTGTGTTCATAGTACGGCTAGTGGGTGGTTGTGACTTCTGCCGGACTATCGGCACACGACCGAATGCTGTGCAACTATTATTATCGTCTGTTTATCGTTGTTTTACGATTTTGACCATGTTCTCATCTACTCTCTCTACATTCTCATCTATTCACATTCTCTCTATACTCTCATCTAGTCGTCAATTACTCCCATCTATTCTTGGTACTCTATTTGGCCATCCAATTGATTGTCCAAGATAAGAAACATAACTAATGTTAGGCAATAGGGTCTGATCTGGTCCTGGGAGGTGCGCCCGAAAAGTGCCATTTGCCCATGGGAGTTAAAATAATCATGATGTCGGCATACTTCCAGTGCCATTTAAACTATCAAGATTTAATCTATGACAATCAATACAAGTGCTATCATTACTAGTGCACTGTTGTGCAATTTTACGTGTTATCTCGTTATATGGCCAATCTGTTATCATGCTTGTTGTGCTATCTCTCATGAAAGTGCTATTGCTTCACGTTATCGTGCTACATCACTCTTTTGACTATACATGACTACTCTCTCTAGTTATCCTGCCATATAAGACATTAATCATTTAAAACATGCATGTTTATACGAGATATTAAGTCCTACTAGACGTTTATCGCTTATCTTGCGCTATTTATTTCATGCGTTTCAGGTGAGTCTCATGGAGACTACCACACTCATGAGCAAGGGAATGAGGAGGTTCAGGAGTGACTAACATTTTGACAACCCGTACTTTTTAGTAGTTAATTAGTCATTAGTTAGTCAATAAGTAATACTTTAGATTTGAATAAAATATTCTGAATCCTAATTTTGACTCTAATTAGTGAATGTAATAGTGTTTGAGGAATTATTAATAAAGTTGGATTTCACTTGGCATTATTCCAATGGTGTAATGGTGGATGTTTATTTATCGCTCGATACTATTTATTTAACTATAATATCGCTCCGATATTCCGCGTCGTAACGTTACATTAGGAAATGAACTATTTTGGAGTTCGGAGTTCGGACTTCAAATGATTATGGGTTTTGAAGTTAAAGTGAGAGATTGAGCTCAAAAGTAAGACCAAAATAGACTCATAATGGGCCAAGATTAAACTCGGCAAGAAATTAGACCAATTTGGGGAATCATTAAGACGAACAAGGAAACTGTTGGGTTGAATGCAAATTCATATCATTTCCCTCCTATTTTGATGATGACAAGAAGTGTTCTTAAAGCAATTTAATTGAAACATGTCAAAAACATCATACCTGAAATTCATGTTCAAAAAGTATTTTTCAAACCACATTTATCATTTATGGTCATGACAAATCATTTAACTAATGATATATGTGTTCATTTTTCAGGTACAAACATTTTTATGCAAAAGATGAGTCGACACACCCATCAATGGTGTCGACACATCAACACATATTCAAAGGCAAAATGTGTAAAAATGTTGAGACTGTGTCGACACATGTCAAGAGTGTGTCGACACGAGTGGCAGTTTTCAGAAATCAAGCCTACCCAGGTCAACACACTCTCAGAGCAGGTCGACACTAGATCCCGTTTCCAGAACAGCCAGTTTGAAGAATTGGGTCAGCAGGTCGACACACTCTCAGAGCAGGTCGACACTAGACCCAGTTCCCAGAACAGCTAGTTTGCAGATTTGGGATAGCAGGTCGACACACTCTCAGAGCAGGTCGACACGGGATCCTCTTCCCAGAACAGCCTTCTACATATTCTGGACAGTGTGTCGACACTACCACCAGGGCAGGTCGACACACTACGGAAACTTTTCATCCTAAAGGTTGATGGCTGCCACGTGTCCCTCTAGGGCGATCAGAATCTTCCTAGGAAAGCGTGCCCTTGTACCCCAAAAGGGTATCTTTGGAATCCTAAGGATATAAAGTGTCTTTTCGGCCAGCCTTCAAGTGAGAAGGACCCAACTCTCTCAGAGCCTCCAAGAAGCTCCTGGCGGCCAAGAAGAGCTCGTGTCTCCTTCCCCTGCTCTCCAAGTGCTTCCAGAAGACCAATTCCCACCAATTCAAGGTGTGGGAATTGGAACTTGATTCCTGAAGACTTCTCTGAAGCATTCCAAGGAGGCAGATCCTGTAGAAGATTTCTTGGGTGAAGAATTCGAGGAAGATCCAATTTCTCAGATTGCAGAGCATCGACTTGGACTTCAAGCTTCACAAGTTCCTTCCCAATTCAAGCTTCTACAAGGGAGTACACTGAAGAACGAAGCATTTCAATTCAATTTACCTTTTCTTCTGTTCTTCTGAGATATCTTTTGAGATTATGCAAGTGCTTCTGCATAACTCTCTTTAGAGTTCTCAAACTTCGACTAGATCTGTTGTTAGAGGATCTTAGTCTTAAGTTGGTGTCTAGCAGTTTCAGTGTGAGCATTGTGCTCAGGGTGTTGTGAGCCGTCGAGCTCAGTTTGAGTTGTAAGCTCAGGGTTGGTTTGAGCAGTCTTGCTCTGTGTTTCTAGAGTAGTCTTGCTCTAGAGGTTGTGTGAGTTGTATGCTCTGAAGTGTTGGAGTTGTTAGGCTCCTTTGGGTGTGTAGCCCAGTGTGGTAGTGAAGCCTCACGGGTTGTGAGGGGTGGATGTAGGAATCACTGGGTGATTTCCGAACCACCTAAAAATCCTTGTGCTTTGTCTTCTGTGGTTTGATTGATTCATCCGCTAGATGCTTTCATAGGATTCGTTTTTAATTCACTTAATCAACTTGCTTCACATCTAAGTTTTTCAACTCACTCAAATTTAATCAGATCTGTAGTTTTTCACTGATAACATTGCCTCTGATTCTAAATAGTTTTCAAATTGCTTAAGCTTCCGCAAAAGTGGCTAAGATCTATTCATCCCCCCCCCTTCTAGATCTTTTCCACACATTCATTTCGATCCTTCAGAAACTAGCCCAACTTAAAGGTCAAAAGTGGGTGTCTACACCCAACCCACCAACCCAAGACCTGAATGCACAGATCGACCCGGGCAACCTGACTATATAGATCAATCAGTGTGTGCATACTGCGTGTTGGATAATTTGCTTGACTACAACCCCACCTTCTAGCATGGTGCTTATGGTATCAGTTTTTGCTTGTCTTATAACCAATCTGTCCTGTTTTCTCCACTCTATTATGCATGTCTTCAAAGTTATCCCCTCTGACCAGTTCATCCCTGGTGCTTTCCAACAGCCAATCAACCAGGTTATCAATAAAAACAGAACAAAAAGAATGTCACTACTGCATCTGTGTTCATATAAGAACACAGAAATTTCGTATGTGAATTAGAAGCGATGAGCTTTCCTACATCTACGGCCACAACAAGATTTCACTAAATCGAAGTATTATATTACAGTGAAGAGATTCAAACCTTTTTGTATTATGGAGATTGGAGCATCACAACTTATACAAAGACACGTAAGAGAGTTTTGGCTCCACATTGATAGCCCGGTACAGTAAGGGGATGATAAGATTTCACCTGCATCACGCGAAACAACATGAATTCATTATTCAGTGACTCCATTTAAAGAAGCTAAGTAGGTAGGCGACAGAAGCTGTTCACTTGTTGATTAGTCTACAATAAGAAAAAGCAACCGAATCATTTGTTCCAGTCATAAATGAGACCCATTCGTTATAAAAGTTATGAAAATAGTTCCTAATGGATGGGAAGTGCACTGAGTGTTTGTGGAGGGTGGGTAGTTTGCAATAAGTTGCATATAAAAGTTACCTTAGTTATGTACAGTTGCTTGTCCCAGAAAGATTCCAGTCATTTCTGCCGCTCTAGAGCACACACAAAGTGAAACCAACTTTTACTTTAGGGAACATGGTTCTAAAGCTCTTCTTCTCTTTTACAGCCTATCCCGTAAGACCATGATCCTCACTCTATCCTCGGTCTATCCAAATATCAAACATGTCTTGAGAGATTTTGGTTTGCTATTCCAGCGTCGTTGCTTCTTCACTATTCTCAGCATCTGTTGACTTTTCTCACATTTGAGAAGAGAAGGATTGATATCTTCTGCATTCTCCCTACTGGACTATTCCCCAGCGTGCTAATAATTCAGCTGTTGGGAGCTTACCTCAGGCCTCTCACAAAGGAATAGCCTGATTCTATGTGAAGCTGGCCACTTCCAAATGAGTTAGTGGTTCGATCACATGTCCCAAATATAACTTAGGTCAATGTCCTGCCAATAATTGTTGTCGTCTCATCAGCAAATGAAACAAAAACTATGGAAGTCAATTGGCAACTGCAACATTCTTTTGGAAAGCAATGATGAAGTGTATGTAGAACAAAATCAAAGTGTACTAAAGGAAAACAATGCATAAGCTGGGCAGTTTTAACTGGCATTGCAGATTAGCGTGTACTGAAACCATAAAATAATATGATCAATGATGGTAGTTAGTTTGACCATGCTAAATACCTTTTACATGATCATTGTTCAGCTGCTGTCCACTCTGTGCTCCTGCTTCCTCCAGATCCTGTCACGCCAGGATGCTGCTGAGGGACAATTAAAGATATTCATACTTCGAAGAGCAGATGGTAGCCTTTCATTGGCAGAGAAGTGGAGTTTAGGGCAGTCTGAGACAGATAAATGTTCGAGGGACTTGAGAGCTTGCAAGCCCTCAATAAACTCGGGCAATGCATGGGAAAAGTAAAAGCAATCAATGGTCTGAAGCCTGGGGCAGGTTGAAACATGGAGGTCTCGGAGATTCACTAGATTGTGTAGCGGAAGCTCCATCAGATTTGGGAAATCAATGATTTTTAAGGAGGTTATATGGGTAAGATGTGCTAAGGAGGCAGCCACAAACGCCTCATTACAGCCTTGTAATTCCAAATCCTGAATAGATGTTGGCATCACTGGGTTTGCTAGTGCTGGGAGATATCTTACAGTCAGTATTTTGAGGGCTGATGGGAGAACAGGCAATTGGTGGAGCGTAGGCACTTGGGAAATCCTGAAGGTGTGGAGTAAAATAAGATGATTTAAGGAACTTGGGATTATCATGGTGTTGCAATCTTCTATTTCTATGTTATTGAGGGTTGGCGGTAATGGAGGCAGCTTCTGCAACAAGGGACAATGCTTAATGATGAGTTCGTGGAGGTATGGTAGATCAAAATTTTCCATTTCTGCCCATTCCTCCCAGTTGGGCATATCATCAAACTCTAACCTCTTGAGATACGGAAAAGCCGGCCTACCAAGACTTCTTCCGCAGCCATTGAAGAATTCTTTTCCAATGCATCTCAATGCATGTGCCCCTTTGATATGGAGCTTTGTGAGCCGGGGTAGCAGTCCGAGTGCCGGAAGGAGCTTGCACTGTCTGCAGCCATGGAGAGTCACAGATACTAGGCTAGAAAAAGCTGGGTCTCCCAGCCAAGATGCCAACATTGAACCATTGTATCCTCGGATTACCAATTCAGTGAGGTTACTACATGGCTGAAGATTCTCAAGTACTTCTTCAGCTGGGCCGCAGTTTGCAGAGGATACAAGGTTAGGTTCATCATCCCAAGTGAGCTCCAGAAATTGGACTTCTTGCTTAAACTTGAGAGTAAAATCTTTAGCTTCCCTTACACACCATACATTTTGCAGAACCAGATGATGATAATCCAAACCTAGAACAGAGGGTCAATGGTTATCACATCAATCACGAAATTTACAGTGTTACAAAACCTTTCAAGCATGAAACAAGCATTGTATATTTGTGCAAAAGATGCTCATAGGGAGGAAAAGGGATCCCTGTGGTACCTTCTACTTGGAGTTGCTGGATACGAAGTAAGCTTCTCATGTGACATCGGCACCATTCTGGTAGGAAAGCAGACCCCTTGACGTTGAAGACTTGTAGGGAGGATGGCAATTGTTCATCACTTGGAAATCGGATGCGATAACATCCACTAATTCTCAATGTCTCGAGGGCATTCAGGTTAACCACAGACAGGGATTCCAAGACAATACAACCAGCAATGTTAAGTTCTCGAAGGTGGGGACATTCCCCTTCCCTCACACCATCCCATGTCTTCCAATTCTGCATGTCCTTGAGTTGTAGTGTCCTCAGCTGTGGAAAGCCTCCAGAGAAAAATTCACGGCCAATAGATTTCACACTCATGGCAGACTTTATGGACAAATAAAGAAGAGATGGAAGCTGTCCAAAAGGTGGGAGGGAAGCCCAATTGTGACATCCATCTAATTCGATGTTGGTCAGTCTGGAGAAGGAAGGATGTCCCAACCAAGAAGGAGTAGCTGCTCCCTTAAAGCTTGATATGCGCAGGTTTCCAAGCTTGGGGCAGGGTTTGAGGTTTTCCAAGACTGCGTCATCAATCTGTGAAGGGGAGCCCCATAAACTGTCCCATTTCAATTGCAAAGACTGGAGCTTTCTCTTCTTCTCTAGACATGCTTTCTTTGCCTCATCTACATCTGTCAGGTGGTCTATGTCTGTGATGGCAAGGGTCCCTTCGATGTCGTTCATATCTCTCAATTCCCCCAATTTAGCATGGTCATGTTTTTTACTGACAAGGAAACCAGGCAACGTCCGAAGATTCGTCAGCCTTCCAATTCCCACTGGGAATCCAACAGAAACTGTAGGATAATCCTTATCATATATGAGATGCCTCAAGTTCACCAAGTTCAAGATCCAATTAGGTAAATCATGGTATATGACGCCGTCGCTGTGCCACTCAAGAGATGTCAGTTCCAGTGTCTGGAGGTGACATAGATTCCTGACGGATTCAGGAGGCTCTACAATGTTATTGTTGTTTCTTTTGTTGACCAGGTTTTCTTCCTTGTTCGCCAAGGCTGTATTGCTGTTGTTGAAGCCAAGGTAACGAAGGTGTTTTAGGTGAGTAATGGACCCTCGGAACTTAGAAAATGGGATTCCATTCAAGACCAGCACCCTCAAGTGCTGCATTCTTGCGAACAGATCATCTAAAGGCTTAATATTGTGGAACCACCATGCCAGACCGGTTTGAAACAGTAGAAACGATGCAATGCTTTGTGGATCAGATGTATTTTCTAATGACATTAGACAACCCCTTGTGTGATAAACAAGGACAGAAAGTGAGAAGTGCTGAACATTACTTTTGATGAGATGAGGTCCGTCAGTTGCCATTTGACGACAGCATTCATCTCTTGAGACAGATATTGCTAGATCATGCATTAAGTCATGCATGAGAAATTTTTTATGATCTTGAAAATATTGAAAAAATGACCTCGACAATAGATCATCAAAGTACCTCTTGCCGGCATCTTCCATTAGCTCTCTGCCTCTTACCTTAACATAACCCTGTGCCATCCACATACGGATAAGTCGATCCCTGTCAAACTCATAGTCTTTGGGGAACACAGAGCAGTACCTAAAACATCTCTTCAGGTAGGCTGGCAAATGCTGGTAGCTCAATCTCAATATGGGCATAATATCTTCTCCTTGAACAATGTTGTTCCAAGCATCACTCTTCAGGATGTCGTTCCATGTGTCCTCGCCGTCTGTGGCATTTAGTTGGCTTCCAATGGTCTTTACTGCAAGTGGTAATCCTCTGCAATTTCTAGCTATTTTTTCCCCAATAGCCACCAAATTTGGAGACAAATTAGGGTCTCTACCTTCAAAGGCATACTGGTTAAACAACTTCAAGCAATCTCCATCTTCCAGGTAAGGCAAATTATAAGTTGAAATCCTCCCTGTAGTTATTGATACATTGTTATCTCGACTAGTTATGATGATCTTGCTGCCTGCAGAACTGTTGTGCAGGGGAGCTGTGAGTAGATTCCAATTGCTTGAAACTTTCTCTACCTCCCAAACATCATCAAGCACAAGTAAAACCTTTTTATTGTCCAATATCTTCTTAAGCTTCTGGTGAAGAGGATCTAGCTCTGAGATATGACATGCCTCCTGATCGAAGGGCTCAATCATTGCTTTTGTCAACCGTATTATATCAAAATTTTCAGACACACACACCCAAGACTTGAGTTGGAAATGCTGGTTTACTTCATCATCGTGATAGGCAAGCTGAGCAAGAGTGGTCTTGCCCAAGCCACCCATGCCCACGATGGCCATGACTGAAACATTCGTATCTCCGCTCTCGCCAAATTCCTCTGCATCTGATGATAACAAGAACTGCTTAACTGTTGCTAAATCTTTCTCTCTTCCGAAGATGAACGGCTCCTTGGTGGCAGAAATAGTCGTCCGCCTGGCGGTCATCGTCTCGGCATAAATTTGTCCATTGCTAAACTCCCGTTCCAGGGCTTCTTCGGGCTTCTCCATCTTCATAAATCTTGAAACAATCTGCTCTATCCTCTGCTCGACGCCACACAAGAAAGCAAGAATCTTGTCTGGTGGAGTGTGAGAGCTGGAGCGGCGTACCTGATCAAGCATCTTCCTCTTCTTCGTCTTTTTTCCTTGTCTTGGCAGACCCACCGGATGTTGTGGCCCAACCCCACGATCAACGGCATCATCCCCCATGAACCCGAGGCGCATCGCCTCTTGAGGGAATTCGTCAAGCACATCCTCGGCGGCGTCGGCGACCCCCTGCAGGTCCCTCAGCCAGCGACGGATGGACTCGTCTGTAGGGTCCATATCCTCTGCATCGTCCAGCGTGGCTCTCACCCAGGCCAACATCCGGATCAGCCACTGTGCCTTCACATGGATCGTCTCAGCATCGCAGCCGGCGGGTGTGGATGCCGCAGGCGGCGAACTCCCAATATGAGCAGCAAACTTTTGCACCGCCAGGGTGACCGAGGATCTGAGAGCGTTCTCCATGGTGTATTGGTATCTCCAAAGAAGAAGATGGGTGTGCTCGTCTCCTCCTCCTCCTCCCTTCTCTTCGATGCTCTCTGTTTCATGGATGGATAGCAGACATATTATTCAATTCCTAACAAGTCCCCTTCTTCCCCCGCGTGGAACCACATGGTCTTGTTTTTAAATACATGTCTACTGAAGAGAGAGAGTTTTTTATTAAAATAATTTTATTTTATTATTAAATAATCACATTAAAAATTAGAGAGAATTAATTATTGGTCTCTGACAGGGATCTGACATTATTTTCAAGTCCCTGTCAGGTTTTCTCGCCACTTCCGATCCCTACTTTATGCATGACTTATTTTTAAGTCTTTGTTTTTAACCCCTCGTTATCATCTCACGTTATCTCAAAAGTGTGTAATCGTTATCCCAAAAGTAGTTACACAGTTAAATATGTAACTGCAAAAGTATATATTTATAGAGTTACATGTATAATTGTATAAATATGTAATTCCTATGTGACGCCTCAAATTAATACTAAGTATGAAGCTATAAGCCTAGCATACTTGCATCAGAAAATCACTCAAAGATTTACATTGTTTCATGTCGGTACCATTCCGGACATGTGTACACAGGGTGTCACTAGATTTTGTTACGAAATTTAACTTGAAATTACCATAATTATCAAAAATATGTTGATTCCAAAATATGGATATTATGAATTTTTGATGCACGGTTAACGAGATAAATTTAATTTATCTATTTTGATTAATAGGTTCAGAAAGCCAGAGAGAGTCAATACTACTCTGCAAAAAGTCGACTCTATCCATTCCACAAAGTCGACACTATTCTGCAGAGAGTCTCTATCCATCATAGAGTCGACACTATCCTGCTGAAAGTAGACTCTATCCATTCAGAGAGTCACACTACCTTGCAAAGAGTTGACTCTATCCTTCAGAGAGTCGACTCTATCATACAAAGAGTCAACTCTATCCATTCAGAGAGTCAACACTATCCTACAGAGAGTCGACTCTATCCTTCAGAGAGTCGACACCACCCTGCAAGAGTCACACTATTCATTCAGAGAGTCGACTCTATCCTTCAAAGAGTTGACTCTATCATTCAGAAGTTGACACTACCTTTCAGAGAGTCAACACACCCTTCCATTCAGGTTAACACACCATGTATTTGGGTCAATCTAACACATGTTTCCAATGACTCAGGTCGACACACTCAGTTTTTTCAGGTCGACACACCATGTTATCAGAGTTCTTTCTTGAAATAACTTTTATATGAATATGGTATATAA
The DNA here is from genome assembly GCA_014218235.1 of Colocasia esculenta. Lineage (NCBI taxonomy): Eukaryota > Viridiplantae > Streptophyta > Magnoliopsida > Alismatales > Araceae > Colocasia > Colocasia esculenta. The sequence goes on along the minus strand of CM024763.1, from coordinate 124,254,581 downwards.
ATTCCAAATTTACCTGAAATAATTATTAAGTTACTCCCTCTTCTAAAGTGATTTATAAAGTTTAATGGGTTAACTTTTACTTGTTAGCGTGTCTCATACTTCTTGAAATTTCACTTGCAATGTCTAAAACTTGGGATCTCTAGATCTCTCATTGATTTACAAAGTTGGAATGAGTCAATAAAATGGCCCTGACCTAGTTCTGGGAGGAGCACCAAAAGTACTTGTACCCATGGGAGTGTGAATAGTTTGGTGTAGCATTGCACCTAAAGTACATGTTAAATTTACTAGACATCTCGTTTCAAATAGTGTACATGTGAGTACTTGATGCTTGATATCTAGTTGTTAAGTACATGAAAATTCTCACTTCCTAAGAACCTACCTTTATAAACTTGTTTTATCTGACTCTTCTGTTTCTGAATTTTATCCTTTATTTGATAGTACATGTCTAACATCCTATAGTGACATTCTTGCTACACATGGGTCAATGAGTTCTATTTAAGCTTGATATACCTTCTCATTACCATGTCAATTTTCAGTATGCTTATTCATCAAGTTTTTTGTACCACTATTTTAATGTCTTAATCACTTAAACCTCGAGCAATGTGAATTTACCTAATGGGCAATTAGCTCATAATGTTTATTACAACATTTTTTCTAGATCTTCTAGTGAGACTGATAAGGAAGAGGGCGAGCAAGGCTGGGGAGTGAACATGAAGAACCCCTACTATACTTTTCTTTTTGTCTCTTATTGTACAGTTACTTGGTACCTACCAAGTGGAGAAGAACTATGAGTGTGTGATATAAGGTGGTTGTATGTAAATATAATGTCATGTTTTCCTTCTACCTGCAAGTTGTTCCTCTGATCAAATGACATCTATTTCACCCGGGTTTTCCGCTGCACTCTGGGCGTCACATCCTATAACTACGTAATATATAATTACATACTTATGCAGTTACACATGTAACTCTGTAACTACATAGAGATTTTATAAGTTTGTAACTATGTAATTAGGGCTTACCTAGTTACATACTTACATAGTTTCAGAAGGACTTACCTAGTTATCAGGGATTACCTAGTTACTAAATGTTACCTAGGGTATTACTTAGTTACAAAGTTACATGTGTAATTCATGTAACTGCGTAAGTATGTAATTTATGTAACTAAGTAAAAAAAATTATAATTAAATTAAGAGAGTAAAAAATTATAACTATTGTTTGATTTTATCTATTTAACTTAATTATAAGTAAATTAAGAGTATAACAATTTAATTTGTCTTTCACAGCTCTCTCAAAAAATTATATACTTACGTAGTTACAGGAATTACACATGTAACTCTGTAACTAGGTAAGCCCTAGGTAACATTGGTAACTAGGTAATCCTTGATGACTAGGTAAGTCTTTCTAAAACTATGTATTTATGTAACTAGGTAAGCTCTAATTACATAGTTATAAACTTATAAAATCTTTATGTAGTTACAGAGTTACATGTGTAACTACATAAGTATGTAATTATATACTTACATAGTTATAAGAATTACATACTTACGCAATTATACATGTAACTCTGTAAATATATACTTACGTAGTTACATATTTAACTGTGTAACTACTTCATACCTTGTTACATAGTTACGGGAAGAATAATTACAAACTTAATGCATAAAAACTATGTACTTACATACTTACAAAGTTACATGTTACGTGTAGTTACATATATATTATGTACATGTGTAATTACACACATGTAGTTACAGAGTTACACATGTTACTCTATAGCTACATACTTACACAGTTATAGGAATTAACATGTAACTAGGTAGCTCTAGGTAACCTTTGGTAATTACTAGGTAAGTTCTGATACTAGTAAATCCTTCTGAAACTATGTAATCTGTAACTATGTAAGTCCTAATTATAGAGTTACAAACTTATAATTAAAATCTCTATGTAGTTATAGAGTTACATGTGTAACTGCATAAGTATGTAATTATATACTTACGTAGTTATAGGAATTACACGCTTACATAATTATACATGTAACTCTGTAAATATATACTTATGTAGTTACATATTTAATTGTGTAACTACTTAATAACTTGTTACATAATTACATGAATAAATAATCACAAACTTAGGGCGTAAAAAATTATGTACTTACATACATATAGAGTTACATGTGTATGTGTAGTTACATAATATGTACATGTGTAATTACACACTTACATGTAGTTACAGAGGTACACATATAACTCTATAACTACCTACTTACGCAGTTACAGGAATTACATATGTAACTATGTAATTAGGAAGCCCTAGGTAACCTTTGGTAATTAGGTAAGTCCTGATAACTAGGTAAATCCTTCTAAAACTATGTAAATATGTAATTAGGTAAGACCTAATTATAGAGTTACAAACTTATAAAATTTTTATGTAGTTACAGAGTTACATATGTAACTGTATAAGTAAGTAATTATATACTTATATAGTTACATGATTTACATACTTACACAGTTACACATGTAACTGTGTAAGTACATACTTACGCAGTTACACACTTTTAGGATAAGGTTACATATTTTTGAGATAACGGGGGAGGATAACGGTGGTTAAAAGTATGGACTTAAAAATAAGTCTTGTATAAAGCAGGAACAGGAAGTGGCGGAAAAACTTGATAGGGACCTGAAAATAATATCAAATCCCTGCCAGATACCAATAATTAATTCTCCCTAACAAGATATTACAAATTAGTCATTAAATCTGTCACATCGATAAATTTTATTTTATTTACGCAGAACCAACGAGCATTGCCGGGGAGGTTTGACAAATGTATTTTTTTTTTTTTATTTTTTGTCATTTTATTTTATCGCGGTGAAGAACGAAGATGATGATATAATTATAGTAACAACATTTTATAACCTACTGCACATTGTTGGGGGAGCCAAGCAGGTGAGGTGCAACTTTGGTCAATATTTTGATGCTTTGCATGGGGTAGGCTCGTGACCTAACAAGTGTGGATGACAACGCGAACGGATGGAACATGTTGCCAACTTGCCAGGGTGGGTACGGGGCGGATAACATGGGCGAATAATAAGACTTTTCTCTTTCAGAATATGTTTGACATTTGAATAGATCGGAGATAAAATGAAATATTTTTAAAACTATTAAAATATCTTCACTCTTTTATTCTATCCGAATACCAACATATTTTTAAAGTTCAATAAGAACGAGGAGAAATTGGTACTCTATCTGCGGAAGTGCAATTATTATATTTATACAATGATATGATAATTTATATAACATTTTGAATATAACTTGGCAAATAAGATACGTGATTAGCTACTGTAGCGGCTAATGAAGATGGTGAAGATTGGGTGGGGGGGGGGGGGGGGGGGGGGGGGGGGGGGGGGGGGGGGGGGGTAGTAGATCAAGGAGATAGGTAGTGTCGACAAGTGGTCTAAAATTTAAAACTTGCACTAAAAATATAAATTTTTAAAATATAATTTTGAGATTTAAATTTTGACTGAACTTTTAATGATAATTTAGATTCATAAATACAAAATTTGGACTCAAAAAATATAATCCTTATGATTTAAGAAATATTAACTGAGTTTTTATAATAATTAATTTGAGTTCATAATTATTAATTTTGGATTAAAAAATATTCTTTTAACTCATAAATATTAATTTTAAATTTAAAAATAATACTTTAAAATAATAAAAAAGTTAACATCTATCGTCCGCCAACACATCTACCGTTGCTCGTCATCCGTGGCTTGCCTCCACATGCCCTAAACTTTCACTTATCATAGATGGTTTCTTTTCACATAATATACACTTACGAGAAAATTGTGGTCCAGATCTGCCTCCCGTGAACGGACCGAAGTCTCGCAAGAGATATCTCACACACGTGTCCAGTAGATATAAAAGACAACTACACAGTATAAAAACAAAAAAGTACATGTGCTCATACCTGCATATAACAATTTATAATTGTCCCATTATATTATTACATGTCCAATTAAAAAGTACAACTACCTGAGGCATACCCCGAGGGAGCACAAGCTCACACAAACTAACTACTACACAACTGCTGGTGGTACAAGCACTACAAGAAAATGCAGATTTTCCGACGGAAAGAATCCGTCGGAAATCCGACAGGAATCCGTCGGAACATGACCCTTCCGACAGATTTCCGTCCGAACCTCGTCGGAAATGGTCCGTCAGAAATTGTTGGTCAGAAATTACCGACGGAAGAGAATTCCGTCGGAAATAGGTCGAAAAACTCCGACGGACAAATCCGTCGAAAATATCGCCAGTATTTACCGACAGATATTCCGTCGTAAATCAATCGGAATTGTTGTCGGTCAATACTGACACAAACCCGTCGGAAAATCCGTCAGAACTATAGACAGAATTACCGACCGATTTCGTCCGTCGGTAATTTAGAATTTCCGACGGATATTTATCCGTCAGAAAATCCGTCGGAATGTGCAGTATATATTTTTTTAAAATTGACAAATAAAAATGATTTTTGAAACCTGCTACAATATTCATAAATTTCACAAATACTCACGATCAACATAAAATCATAAAATACAATAAATATAAAATCATACAAATAAAAATACAAAAATCAAGACAGATCTGCTGGATCGTCTGCTGTCCCTGCCTCATCATCGTCAGGTGCCGGAGGTGGATCCTATATAAAAAAAATTAATATGAGAAACATTAATAATAATTAAAAGACATACATTATTTTCAAAATTAATTTAAAATATGTGATTATTTCTCAAGTTTAATTAGATACTATTTTTAGATCCATCGTTTCTTGGGTGTTTTTTAGATCTGTCATTTGAACGCCGAACACAATCCGGGAATCCAAATTGGATTCCGTCATATCCCACACGTCACTTTAACCCACCCGGTCGTGTCGGAGAAAACGGCACGCCGATCCGATCCCTATTTGGGATTTTGGATCTCCGGGTTGTAGGTTTTAGCCCTTTATATATACTTGGCTATTTTTTAGATCCTCATTTCAATGCCCAACCCAATCCGAAGATCCAATTGGATTCCGTCAGTTCCCACACGTCACTTTAACCCACCCGGTCGTGTCGGAGAAAACGGCACGCCGATCCGATCCCTATTTGGGATTTTGGACCCCCGGGTTGTGTTTCTGACCTTTATATATACTTGGCTATTTTTTAGATCCGTCATTTCAATGCCCAACCCAATCCGGAGATCCAAATTGGATTCCGTCAGTTCCCACACATCACTTTAACCCCCCAGTCGTGTCGGAGAAAACGACACGCCGATCCGATCCCTATTGGGATTTTGGACCTCCGGTTGTGTGTTTTGACCATTTATATATACTTGGTTGTTTTTTAGATCTGTCATTTCAATGCCCAACCCAATTCAGAGATCCAAATTGGATTCCGTTAGTTCCCACATGTCACTTTAACCCACCCGGTCGTCGGAGAAAACGGCACGCTGATCCGATCTCTTATTTGGGATTTTGGACCCCCGTGTTGTGGTTTTGACCCTTTATATATACTTGCTATTTTTTAGATCCGTATTTCAATGCCCAACCCAATCCGGAGATCCAAATTGGGATTGTTAGTTCCCACACGTCACTTTAACCCACTCGGTCGTGTCGGAGAAAACGGCATACCGATCCGATCCTTATTTGGATTTTGGACCCCCCGGGTTGTTCGTATCAAAAGTGTTGACCATAAGGCAATTCCCAAAATATGCTTTGCTTCACCCAATTGTGATCCTTCCCAAAGCCAGGGATTTGTCGGGTACTACCAAGCAGTTGTGTTACAGTCGATAAGTTCTGGACCCGCCTCGCCATGTTTCCACCAGACACCCGTTCCATATCTACCTCCTCCATCACAATTGTATTTTTCATAAAGAATCCTTTGCTTTCGGAAAGGATGGTCACTCGTAGAAACCGACGATGACAATCGAACCAACATGATTTTCCCCAAATTTCAACATAAATGATTAGAATCCTCCATGCAATAAGGACATGCCAACCTCCCATGGTGCTCCAACCAGATACATGTCGTACGCTGGAAGTCACTTATTGTCCACATTAATGCAACTTTCAAATTGAAATTCTTTTTCTGGATGCATCATAAGAGAGAACCTCATCTGACCATAACAATTTCAGCTCTCAATCAACGGTCTGAGATATATGTCTATATTTTTTCCTGGACTTTTTGACCCGGAATCAGCAATGAAAGGAACAGATTCTCACGCTTCATGCACATGCCTGACGGAAGGTTATCGGTGTTAGGAATACTGGCCAACATGAGTAAGATGCCATCGAGCCTCCGAATGGATTGAACCGTCTGTGCATAAACCCAGCCGCACGTTGTCTGATCCCTTGAGAAGTAAGGATGAGTACGGCTAAAATGAGCCCAAGCTTCACCATGGGCAGGATGACTCATTTCACCTTCGTCACGACGGACTGTTTCCGCATGCCAAGTCATATGTCCAGCTGTCTTCGGGGACATGAACAACCGCTGCAATCTGGGTGTGATCGGAAAGTACCGCAATGACTTATACGGAACATCCTTCTGCTTTGACTTGTCCCCTCTCTTGGGCTTGAATCTATCATGTTTACAAATACAGCATGATCTTCTCCTCATCATCTTTGTAGTACAGCATACAGTGATGCGGACATGCATCAATTTTCATAAAACCAAGCCCTAGATCATTCACCATCTTCTTCGCACGGTAAAAGTCAGCAGGTAACCTCTTTGATTGAGGAAGCATACTCTTGACGAGTAAGAGAAGCCGGTCAAAACAACTGACGCTCATATGAAATTCAGATTTCAAATTCAGTAGCTGCGACACTGCAGACACCGTGTATGCTTCTCACAACCATCCATAATGGCTCATCAGCATCTCGAAGTAACTGATAAAATCTCTGAGCTGTATCATTTGGCACTTCTTCATTTGTTTGATCTTCTTGAATATTGAACTCCGGACTAGCAGCATCGACAACCATGTCTACGTACGTACTTGTGGAGGCAAAGTAATTAGCTGGTGCAGACGACTGAATATTCAGCTCACCATGAGACGACCATAACTCATAATGGGCAACAAATCCTCTCGTATACAAATGATGCTGCACATCCCATGTCGATATCCACTTTATGTTCTTATAAGCCGAACACGGACATCGGATGTTACCCATCGGATCAGCTGCTACTGATGAATTACTCAATGCAAACTGAATAAAAACTGTCAACTCCGTCTTTAAACTCCTCGGTCACAACTCTATTCACTATTCCACGTACATCCATGACCGATTCTCATAAGACTTTTCCTACACAGATTAAATGTCATGTCACGAGTTAAAATCCAACCCACCCTCACATCGTTCAAGTACCATACATATGATACATACGTTATATGGAGAGTCCCAGAGCTAATGGGTGAAACAAAGCGTTGACGTAAAGATAAATGAGAGTAAGCATACATGAATATCAAATAATTTGAGCACTATATAATACTTAATGGTATTGAACATTAAAAAGAACACAAAGACTATTTGTTCATACAAACGTGATGTCTTCATATTAGGCCACCACCACTTGATCGGCTCTTATTCACCAGCTTCTTATTAGATTTCCTAGGTTTGAACTAACTACTGATATCCCTAAATATAGTTTACTAAATACATCTCTTCGTACATAATGGGAAGACATAACTTTCAGAATGTCAGCTCTTTGACACATTATTTTCCACAAATTTGACCAGTCTTTTCCACTAAACATGTACATATTACCACACAACTACGTCGTAAGATTACAGAATATCGCAGTCCTTTCCCATATTGAACAATAACAATAATCCACTTTTATTTTCTAAACTTTGTCTTTCTCTTTCCGAATAATCTTTATGATTTTCTTCATCTTCTCTTTCACCAAAAGTAAACCATCATGCAATCTTGAATATCCATCGGTAATATCTTTCGTTCAAACAACACACGTACTTTGATACGTGGACATTTGTTCTTCTTTGAGTCTAATTTCCAATCGCGAACTCTCATCACTAATTAGAAAAAAAATTATAACAGTTTATTCATTAGTAATTTAAAATATGAATTAAATCATAATATGGTAAATAAAAATCAATCAAATGACTACAAATAAACAACGAGCAATGCAACACCTCATTTAATTACCAAAAGAGATTGTACAAGATTACAAGTGCCATCACTAATATGAATTGGCTTGTAGGGAACTCACTACATGTATATCAGAGAGGAGTGAGTAGACGCACCCGAAATTTTTTTATGATTGTCATATAAAAGCT